>JAYEPQ010000011.1:11298783-11363783 GCA_036321105.1 Dracaena cambodiana
TTATATATTCTCGCCAATAGAAATAGTTGACCTGATTTCTCAAATCTGTTCGAAAGAGCTTGATCGAAAGAGCATGAAAGAGCTCATGAGGACAATCGGTCTGAGTTTCGACGTGCTCGTGTCAGCATCAGATGGTGCATTATACCCCGATGATTCTCCATGCGTCTGAGAGATTGGTATTTAAATGCATGTTCTAGGGATGAGAGGAAGAGCATGTAGCTGGCAAGCGTAAGCAATGACGTGCCTTTCCGAGCGACCGTCTACCGTATTCAGACAAGACCAGTCCCTCGTCCTTCCCTGCCTTTAGCTGCAGCCTGCTCCCTTTTTTGGCAATGCAATGGAGCTCATTAGAGACAGTGAGACATGACAGGGGGGGAGTTGAACGAAAGATGCGAGGATTGGGGAGCACCCACCGTCGTCGACGGGCGGCTGGGAGCGGATTCCTATGCCTCGAGAGCTGGTAAAGACACTGAAGCAAAGGGGAGCGACGGTAACCCGGCAACACCGCGAGAGGAATTACTGTTGCGAAGCCTATCGGTTGGATTGTCACAGCCAACGGGGAGGGCGTGGTGGTACGGGTTCTTTACGCATCCGCCCAGGTCCTGCTCTTTCTATGGAATCGGTGTGACCCGCCACATTGACTGCTTCTTTTAGTACAATCGATGGTTTTCTGCTCTATATACCCCGTCGCTACAATATTGAGATGGGACGAGGTATGTTATTTGCAGTTCACCTAAAAAGAAAGAGACTGAATAGTCAGAGCATCGACGTTTCCGGCAATGGCAGTCTTTTACACTTGCCCTGACAAGTCTCTTACAGATGTCCTCACGGAAAAGGAACCGGCTCGAATCCTCAACAATCTCCAAAAAAATCGAAAATTGTCATAGGTAAACTTTTCCGACGCCTTCCTTCCCTCCCCTATTTCAGAGCTGAGAGGAAACGTGAGCTCATTACTGAATTCTGAATCGGAAGATCATCCCATTTTCCTTCCCCGCGGGATCTCTGTTTCCCAGCCAGAAATCCGACGGTTCCGTTCGGTCCTCTTCCCCATGGGTATGGTATATGAACGTGAGAGCAGAGCAAGAAGCTCGGGAATGACGAAATCCTTCTATTGCTAGACGTCGAATAGGCCGAGTGAACTGCGTGTGTCTTGCCGAAGAGTGAACTGCGTGTGTCCATCACAGGAATCCTCGTAGTTTCAATACCGATCAGAACCATAAGGCGAGCGCCAAAACTCCCGCACAAACAGCTCCCACAGACACGCATGATGACGGGGTGTGGGGCCAACCAGGCCACCACTTTTACCAGATATGGGTCCGGACGACCCGACGAGCCCGCCACTAGAACCTAACCCGTCGACGGGGCTGACGGTCCGACGGGGCGTACCGCTAATTTTCCTTACTCGACGGCTCCGCTTTCACACGACGCATAACTGCTTCGAGAGAAACCGCGGCACCCTCCATCTGAAGGCCTTCCCCCTGGCTCCCACTTGTGCTGCTAAGAACTCGAACTGCCAACTACAGCTACAGCTTAGTTTCCCTTCCCTAGTAGTCAGTGAAAGAAGTCTCCGAAGGTTGAGCCGACGCCAGGGGGTTTACGTCACGTCGCTTGTAAAAACAGAGAGACGGGGATGTATGGGACATCACGTCAGTCCATCTATGACGGATCGTCACCCGGGAAACTTTCCTGCTCGATGGTAGGATGTTCGTCTGATCTGCCCTTCGAGCGGAGATCTGTGGCCTGCCTGTTCTTTATCCCGTGCTATTCCGCTCATTCCTTCGGAAGAATGACTTGACTTTTCATTCAATATCCCATGCCCTGCCCGCAGCCTCCTTCGTCGGTAGGTGAATCGCTTCTCTAAATGACGCTCGTCGGTAAGGGTTGGCACATTGTTATCAATCTTTTTGTATGACTCCGTTCCCCTCCCCTTTCGCACTCGGGGACCTTCGTCACTTAGGCACTTTCCGGAAAAAACCGGGAAGCTTTCTTCCTTGCCTTTCACGCGGGAATTTGCCATGTCGAGATTGATAGGCTTGCCACTGTTACTAGCAAACAACCATGCTTCGTCATCAAGCTAAACGACTAAATGACGAATACTAACGGAATACTAGAGAACACCCTCCCGCAGCAGCTAGCCGGAAGTGAGCTCTTCCGTTTGAAATGAAAAAAAAACCCTTTGCAACTGCTCAAAATTTAGGATTTTACTAACCGTAAATGTAATGAAAAAAACCCTTTGCAACTGCTAATTCTCGTTCGTCGAGTAGATACGGCATATGAACCATAACCTGATTGATTAGCTTTCAATGTCTTGTATGATTCACATTCAGATCCCGTGGAAGAAGAATGGAAGGAAAGAGACTCATCATCAGTATGGCGTCAGAATCAAAACCTGCGGAGGGCTGGAGCTGCAGGTTCGAATCAATCGACTGGGAAAAGAGTTTTCTCTATCTTACAGAAGTGGTGTGAAAGCAGTGCGCGCAGAAAGCAGCGATTCATGGGAGGGAACAGCTTCAAAGAGATTTGGCTGTGAAAACTCATCGGTCGTCGGAGCATCAGTGTCATCAGTTCCCCTGACGATCGGCAGGACAAAGAACTCCCCGGTTTGTGCCAGAAAAGCGTCGTCGCGTGACGATCAACGGGAAAGAGTTGAAAAAGAAAGAGAAGGCGCGCAGCGTTTGTAAACAAAAGAAGCGTCGGGGCACAGGCTCCACTCCACTCAGTAGGCGAGTCCCCGATGCTGACTCTCCTGCAGGTTACTGGTCTCGAACTCAGAAGGTGACGTTCTCTGGATAGTGGAAGAGAAAAAAACCGAATTGGATCCAAAATTGACGGGTTAGTGTGAGCTTATCCATGCGGTTATGCACTCTTCAAATAGGAATCCATTTTCTGAAAGATCCTGGCTTTCGTGCTTTGGTAGTCGTCCGAGATCCTTTCGATGACCTATGTTGTGTTGAAGGGATATCTATATGATCTGATTGATTGCGTAAGGCCCGCGGTAGCAACGGAATTGGGGAAAGTATATAGAAAAGACAGTTCTTTTCTATTATATTAGTATTAGTTAGTGATCCTGGCTCGGTGAGTCCCTTCTTACGTGATGAACTGTTGGCACTAGTCCTACATTTTGTCTCTGTAGACCGAGGAGAAAGGTGGCTCAGCGGGAAGGGGGTTGTACCATTAGAGAAGCATGAGGGTCAACTGCTTCAAATATACAACATGGATTCTGGCAATGCAATGGAGTTGGACCCTCATGTTGATCCAAATGAATCCTCTCTCCGAGATCGTCGTCTCCATTATCAATTGGAGATTTTCCTATTGCCCCGAGATGACCCGGCCCAATAGGGATGCAAAGAAAGGTGGAGGTTTTCAATATCTCGTTCAATTGGAGATTTCCAAATGGAGGAAAAGTCATAGGAACAACACCCACTCAAGCTTGACAGATTTCCTCGGCACTCGACGACGGGGTCAATAGTTGGGGAAGCATGACGCATCTGTAGAGAGGAATGTTCGCGACAAAGAATGATTTTCGAATCAAAAGGGTGTTTTCACGTGGCCATATTCCGTAAACAAAATCTAGGACTCCAAGGGAAAAGCTGTCGGTTGGGGAGTCTCTCTCTGGCACGACGAATCCACAATGTCAGGGGTTTCTCTGTATAGACAAAGAAGCCATCGGAACTCGTTGAGTATCACAAACGACGGTCCCAGGTCCGATGTCTCGCTGCTACCTCTCTTGTGACAGTTGACATATGAAGGTGACTATAGAGGGCTGGCTGTCTGGAGACAGGTTAAGGCAGGGCCTGCTGGGCTTGCTTCTCATGAGATTGGGTGAGGGAATCGGAAAGGGGCTCAACAACCGGGCTATAGGGCTTTTTGGTACACGGAAAAGGGGAAGTGGATGGAGGGTGCTTCTCAGCTAGAGTTTCGAAAGGTGGACCAGATCACAAGCAAGCACGACGAATAAAAGCAGGCGACGGGAGATTGAAAAAATAATTCCGACGAGGCATAGGGCACAACTTCGATTAATTTATGTGATTATTGAATCCCAACTAGAAGAACAAAGGGAGAAAGTCGATCGTCGTTGGTACGGTACCATTGACTAAACTAAACACCGAAAGAATATCGATTTCAAACAGCAAATCAATGCAATAGACGTGAGTTCAGGATTGTGGAGAGAAGATGCTTTTTCAGCCAAAGCAGCGGGTGTGGACGAATCCACTGACAGCGGAAAGGCCTGGAGATACAGTTCCGACAGACGGTCTGGATGGGAATCTTCTCGAACATCTTTAGCTAATGCAAGATCAGGTGAGTCTTCCACTTACGACTTCCGCCAGGTAAATCCCTTTCGCTACTTGGGAACTAAACTGACGATGGTGCAGCAGCCAGGCGGGTAGGTGAGGAACTGGGTTCCCGGAAAAGAAATAGAGAAAGGAGGTTGAACCCGACGATGTCAGCTGGACGATCGTCGTCGTGAGGCAGTTGGGTAGATCCCGCAAGCAGATGTGAAAGGATATTCCGCTGCGCATTCGTCACCCATTTGACTGAGCTCGCGCTGCCCGGAGCCGGTCTTCCCTTGCAACCGGGTCGGGTATAGCATGGCACACCCATGTCGATGGAGATTTGATTTCCATTCGACAGGGTCCAAACGGAATACGTCAGTCGACTTGCTGCCTAGCCCACCAGGCTGCCCCCACCGTCACTAGATATCTCGAAACGGAGGAAGACGCTCATATCACCACATGCCGGACGTGAGCATAGGCATCCAAAACAGAAAGAGAAGGCACGCAGCGGAAAAGAAATCTGACGGAAACGAAACCGGAACAGGTAGCGAGGAATGACTAAAGTAGAGACAATGGCCCCGACGAAAGACGAGGGGGAGAGAGACAGATATGACCGACGATCCCGACGGGGAAAAGGCATGACTACCGCAACATAGGTTTTTCAGATACCTACTGCTATTCGACGTTGGTGCCAAAGACGAGAGAGTAGACCACACGAAAAGGAAGAAAATCTTTTCGTTCGCGTAAATTGCTTTGAATGGGTAAATCAATCATTTGTCCTTGGGGATCCGATATTAATCCTCTCATACCTACTAATTGATATACCTGAGATGCATTTCCTCGAGCTCCCGAAAAAGACATTAGATGGACTGGATTAGAGGGATCAGTCATCCGAAAATTAGGATTCATTTCTTGTCTCAAATATTCAGTTGTGGCATACCATATCTCAATGGATTGACGTAATTTTTCTACCGCATGTACATTACCATAATGATGGTGTTTCTCCAAAATCAAACTTTGTTGTTCAGTATCTTGGACTAACCATCCCTTAGAAGGTATTGTTAAAAAATCATCACTCCCCAATGAAATAGATGTAGCAGTGGCTTGCTGGAAACCCAAAGTCTTAACTTGATCCAGGATATGTGATGTATATGCCATTCCGAAATGATCTATTAATCTACTAATAAGTCGTTTCATAGCAGTTCCATCTATCACTTTATTGTGAAAGACCAGGGCGGCCCGTTCTGCCATAAGTACCTCCATATTCCGCTGAGTAAGATTCGACAATAGGCCTGAGTCAGTGATTCGAAAACTTCCTTTCCTCAATCTTGATTCACATAGAAATTCAGAAATTATGATAATACCAGTGAAATTGGATAGACCTGTCTTCTCACGGACACTAGTATCATCTAATCGAATTTCTTAGTTCAGATAGTGTATGAGTAAGCCCGACAAAACCCCTGTATGGCTTCTTCTATTTCTCGATAAAAAGAAACATGACCAACAGTGGTTCGAGAAATTCACTGGAAAAGTGATGCCCCCGGGGGATACAGGGAGGGACGGTGAAAGAACCTGTACGGGAAAAAACCTTTAGGAGGGAATACTAAAGTGGGGGAGGTTTTCTCTTTGCAGGGGATGGGAAAGCAGCACCGTCAAATCACTTCCAGTAAACTGAGGGAAGTGTGCTTTACCCTTATGACGAGCTATTCGAACTATGCTCATCCGAGACAAGCCTACTCAGCCAATTCTTTCTCCTTTTCCGAGGAAGCATGGTCGCCAAAGACTGTCGACCACTTTCTGATCGCTAGTCAATGAAAACCCTAGATCCGTCAGCTCGGTACTTTTCTGGCTGGTGTCCCCACAGTGCCCCCTCCATGCTCTTTGCATCGGAGGTTGGATGGGGAAGCACAAATTCCAACTGTCTCTGAGCAGCGACACCTACGACTGAGGGTCTTTGTCGTTTGGTAGCCTACGACGATGAAAAGAGAGTCGTTTTGATGCTTAAAGAGAGGCAAGGGCCTAGCGAGCAGTCGGGATAGATCCGAGCTACTCATACGCTGTCTGAGTTCCCGCTCGTCGGTGCAATAAAAGTTGTTCGGGCTCTTTCACTCCTAAATTGACGGCAGTGAGCTTGCTTTGCCAAAGAATATATCGTCACGCGGTTACTCTGATTAAACCACGGGGAAGGGAAGGTGCGAAGCCTGATTGCCCTGACGAAATATTGCCATATTGCCCTTTCTCAAGATGAGACAGTTGGGATGGAACCCTTGGACTCCCATGAACTGGAACAATCAGGTACCTTGGTGGCTACGGCTTCAGTTTCCACGAGCAGCGAGCAGCCGCGCAACATGACTCACCAGATGGACTTGGTAGATGATTCTCCCCCAGCTGACTTGGTTACATCCACGGGGACTCATACTATCTTGGCGCCCAGCTCGAATATCTCGGATCAGCCACAGGGCCGTACATCTAGCTCTACGGCGGAAACTCCACGATCATCGATTAATCTGGAATATTTGGTGCTCGCTGCTGTGGAGGCTTGGCTGAAGGATTCTGTCAAACCGTCTGTAGGGACTCCACTCATGCAGATGCTAGAAATCGGATGGAAGTCCTAAAGCAGAAGTTAGCAGAAATTCGTGAGAATTCTGCTTACACTATCCAGGATTTCCGGTCACCCTTGAAGAGTACATGCCTCCTATCGTGCTGTCCTCCCTACCCTCCTACTTAAGAATCCAAAGGTTACTTCTCTCGTAACTTGCCTGCTACCCAGGAAAATGACTTACTTGAATGGAGAGCGATCCTATAACACTAACAAGCGGGGACAGAGATCATAGAGAAGAATTTCTTTTTAATTTAAAGAGAAGAGTATACATATATATACACACACGTATATGTATATATATAATTGCTATATATATATATTGCAATTAAGAAGTGATTAGACACATAATTAAGAATACTAAAATTTATAATGGATGTACCTAGAGGAGGCTCTGTCTGTTCCGCCTTACGCTTAGTAGCAGATACTGCAACCTGATCCAACTGATATTGTTGTCCCTCTCTTTTCTCATCCAGTCTTTTAATTCTCCTGGTAGGTGTGATTAGGGCTGTAGAAAATCCGCCTTGACCTGACATATCCACTGGCCTTCCGTCCTTAGCTGGAATTTCCTTTACTTGCAAGCTCCCCATATCTTGTGTCTGGACTTTTGATATCTCCATCTGATCCAATGTCTGTCCTTCATCTCCCAATTCTTTTAACTCGTTTGTGCCGCTCTTAGTGAGTAGTGCTTCTTGCCTTTCACCATTCAGAGCCTTTCTAACCGCCCTGATGCATTTTGGCAGTTTTGAAAGTTGCCTTTTCGTGATCCGCCTAGTCTGTCTCATGTTTTTTTTACATATGATATTTTCGTGGAGCTTAGCCATAGTGTTCCTGGCAAAATCTTTGTCAAAGTTGTTGAGTGTTGCTAGCAGATCCATGTATTCCACACTTTTGTTAGATGATTCCTGCCCAAAATTCAGAACTCTTCTATAACTCCCCTCCCCATTTTGTCTGTTGTCTTCTTGAAGGTTGGCTAATTCACTCTTTGTTGCCTTGCTTCTCCAGATATTTCTGTGGGCCTGGTTCTCCTTCTACTCCAGCTCCAATTACCTCTCTCTTATCTGAGTCAACACTCAGTTCTTCCAAACTGCGGGTCCCCCATGTTCTATCATTTTTCCTATTTTCTTCAATCATACTCCCACACAGCACCTGGGTCCCCTTCTGTATTTCACTATCCCCCACTTTATTTAGAGACCCGCCGGACCCATTGATGTCTCCCCAAAAATCTTTAGTTCCCCCACCTGAGTGGGTCCCACACTCCCTCTGTTCTCCCGATAAAAGGAGTCGAGCCTCTCTACTCCCAAATACTCCCTCCCTATCTATTAAGTTGTCACCATCACCTCCCCCTCGTGATTCTCCCCTTGTTATAAAACTGGTGTGGTTTCCTACCCAAGGGTCGTCCTTTCGTCTCCCCGGGGTTCTTACATTTTCCTTTTCCCTTTGTTCTTCAGCTCCGAATCTTGCATTCCTCTCACCCTTCGGCAGGTAATTTCGTCACCTTCCCCAAACGGGTAAGATCACTAATTTCTTTGGTGTCAATAAAAAGTTTTCCCTCCTCATCTCTCCTCAAGATCCCAAAATTGGACCCTTTCTTGTTAATGACCAGTGGGTCGTCCTCCATCCAAACTACTTCCCCTTCTTGTAGTGTAGTTGTTCGGTCAATCGAAAAGGGATGCCTTCGAGTTTCTTCAAGGGGGCAACTTTGGGCAGGGAGCCCCTACGTGCCTCTCGGCGGAGGCAGGTGGCTTTCTACCTGAGCCCTTTCGTTCTCTAGCCCCTTGTCTGTACCCGCTTCGAAAGTCCACTCTTTTTCTTCCCGAAAATGCTCAGTTTGACTTTGAGATGACCACCGGCCATAGTTCTGGAAAAGGAAATAGAGAGAATTGGAACAAGAATCAAGGAATGGAATATGGAAGTAAGATATGTTGTTGGATGACTCATGCATAGATGTAGAAGACCCCCACAAGTTATCTAAATCACTTAGACTCACTTATAGATAGCCTTAATTTCAATACCACTCTGTAATACTCTAAATTATGCACCAAAAGCTTTGATGATATGACTAGTTTTTGGATAAGACATTACCAACAGGTACCAAAAAGCAAGTACATGGGTCTTCTGCAAAAGAATCATGTAATCATAGTACATCAAAGGAAAGATCTGATCATACTAAAATTCAATACATAACATCATCCATAATATAACGACGGAAAAAGAAAAATATAAGCAAAGATAATTAACAACTATACATAACTTGGTTGTTCTTAGATACAAGCTCCCAATTAGACAAAGAAGGAGCTGGCTCAATTAAGGCCAAAAATAACGACTGATGGACAAAATGTATTTACATTAAAAGTAGAAGATCCCTCAAGCTTCAATAATTCGCCCAGTCTTGGAATTTAGGATCATCAATAGATGAGTCAATCTTGTCCTCAACTGCATGGTCAAAATCTAGGCATGTGGAGGTAACCTAAGTGTTAGACAAGAATTGAATTGAGCACGTGACAGAAATTAACTCAGGAAATATATAGGCAAAATAATGGGAATTAAAAGAACGAAATCAAGAAAAACTTTCTGCAGAAAGCTAATAAAACAAATGCACTAGTTATTCAACATGGTTACAAGTTAAACTTTAAGGACTCGTTATTTAATCATTAGTTGGAACTATAAGTAATGAATAGTTTACATATTAAGGGAGTATCTAGTAAAAGCGGGACTCCTAATATGGTCATCATCAAAGCTGGAGTGGTTACAACCTAAGCTGGAGAAGGGTCAATTACGAAGCCAGAGAATAGCCCATGGTAAAGCCAGGGAATAGTCCACAGTAAAGTCGGAGAGTGGTTAATATCAAAGCCAGAGAATTGTCAATGACAGAGCTCGAGAATTGTCATGGTTGTAGAAGGGATAATTAACAACGTAGAAGGCTATGTCAGTTAATCAAAATATTGCTATCTTCCATTAATACTTTTGTGTATCCACTACTTATTTCCCCTTTAACCACAGTTATCATATTTAATAAGTTATTTAAATATCAAGCAAGATCAAGTCATGCGCATAAGATTCTAGGTAGGATCCAAACAAGTATCAATTCGTGCCAAGTCCAAGTTAAGATATGGTTTATCCAGTAGGATTATTAATCAAGTAGGTATCTTAATAATAAAATAATAAATCTTACTAAATTTTGGTAAAGATATTGAACGAATTAGAGAAAATTTCAAATGAAAAATGGTAGATTAATGAACTTCCCAGTGAGCCCAAAATCAGCTCAGTTGAATGTTGGGAATAAAAGATATGGACATTTTACGGATGCATATAGTCAGCATTGTCGGCGGAGATGTATGTGTTTGCGTCAAATTTATTGCACCTATGATGGATGCACACTAGTGCACAAGTTGTTGATCCCGCTCAAGAGACATGTCGTCAGTGCAGAAGTTGTTGCATTGGCGAAAGAGACATGCCAGCATAGAAGTTGCTCTGCTGGCAAAAGGTTTAAATTCGATCTGATATAGGTAAAATGCAAACTCAAAAGTCATAGGAAATTGAATTATCTTTATAACAAGACCAGCATTAGTTTAATTTGGTTAAAGGCATTGAGCCTGACTAAGTAAAGAAATGTGAGCTGATATCTAAGCCTGGAACTGAGCTACAGCTTTTGCCCAATGAGAGAAGAAGAAAAAATGGTTTTAGCCTATAAAGATTGAAACTTTTGGAAGGTCTGCTACGTACTAGTTTTTATCATTTGAGTTGGACCAGGCAACTATATAGATTAGTTTCCCTGGGTTTTGGGTCTTATTAGTGCAAATCACTATAGTTTTTGGGTGAAGTCAAGGGATCCCACTGACATGCTTCTATTTTCATATTGTAACCAAAGTAGGCTGTGGCAAATTATGATGAACTCAACTCAAAAGTGTAATGCCATAAAATCTAATAAGCTATTTTGTATGTCAAAGGCTGATTTTGCATTCTGCACAAAATACCATATGTTCATAATGTTTTGTTTTTTAATTTTTTTTCTAGTCAAACTAATACATATATATCAATGTCTAAAATAACGATAATAGTAACGTAATGTTTTGTCTCTGTTAGGTTATATAACATATAGTGTAATGAAGAACGTAGGTTACGTGATTTTATATTTATTTATTAAAAATAAATATAAAACTATATAAAATAAATTTTATAAATTGAAAATTAAATTAAAAATTCTAAAAGAAAATATATAAAAATTTATATCCCAGTATTAATTCTAAATTTCTAACAAATTTTACAGTAATTCTCATATTTATCTTCATAAATTAAGTTAAATTCACACACATAATTTCAGTCATCATCTAAATAATAAAACAAGATTTTAAATTTATTTTTAATTATTATTAATATTGTAACTTATATTTTGTAATGCTCAATTTATGTTATTTTTAATTATTTATTTTAGATTAGCTGATAATTCAATTTAATCAGCAAATAAGAAATTTCAGTAGTTGAAAAAGAATTATAACAAAAAAAATCAGTAATTAGAAAGTAATTATAACAAGTAAATAAGGATGTATAAGTTAGCAATATCACAAAAAATCAAATAAGCAAATAACAAGCCGTCAAGTGAAAAAACTACAGCAATTCGCTAACAATCAAAATAAATAATTGAAATTAATATAAAACTATTTAAAAATTATTGTAAGTAATATAACATAACATAATTTAACATAACGTAGCGTAAAATAACTTAAAATAACATAAAAAAACACACTCTTATAGTGCATTGAGTTATTTTTTACTGTTAATTTACGTTGGCTTTCTATTAGCTTTTATAATGCAACATAATGGGTTCATAATGCGTTATTTTCAACATTGATATATATTGCAACTTTACCCGAATTGATTCTCCTCAAATATGTTTCTGAAAATCCAAAGTTGAGCTTGCATATTCAACAAGACCCAATACATATGCAAAACTCCCCTTCTTTTATCTACCTCTTTCATTTATGAGGCTTATGTCGTTTTCTTCTTCTTTCACAATTAAAACTGAATAACAAAACAAGAACTTTTAACGTGGCCCTTATGTTCAGCCTCTCCACCATATATACTACATGTCTTTCTTTGTTATTTGTTTTTCTCCCGATGGGTCAGAGAGAATCAATAGGATTCAAAGTCAATTCCCTTGGTCTGGACCAACAAAGTCTGTTAAGAAATTTCATTTTGTCTCGTGGGGACAGGTGTGCAAACATAAGGAAGTAGGAGGTCATGGGTGATAGACCTAAGAGCTTTTAGCATGGCACTTATGACCAAATGGCCATGGAATATATCAAAGCTCAAGGTTATTTGAAAAAATTGTTGAAATCAAAATACTGCCCGCAATTGGGTATATAGCATGTAAAGAATTGAAACTCGAGCTACACATCTAGCTTTTGGAAAGGAGTTGCACTTCAAAAAGCCTATTCTGGCTAGGAGTCAACTTTAAGCTGGGTAAAGCAAACAACATCTTTTTTTGGCCTGGCCTTTGGTGTTCAATGGCACCTCTCAAAGTACTATTTCCATTAATATACCTTAACACAAGAAATAAGGATGGACTGGTATGCAAATATTGGCATAGAAATAAATGGAATGTCACTGCAAACTTGGGAATAAATAACTGGACAAGAGCCGAATTGCTGAAATTATCACAAATCCTGGAAGGAGTATCTGTGACAAACCAGGATGAAGATTTTCCGGAATGGAGATGGAGAAAAGGGCCACATTCTCGGTAAAGTCGATATACATACACTTCATTGATAGTGGCCTTAAATTAGCAGAGGTGAACTCGATATGGAAAACCAGATGCCAATCAAAGGCGAACTCGATTTGGAGGGGAATTAGGAGCATCAAGGAGATGTTTTGGCAGGGTATCACATTTGAAGTCGGAAAGGGTGATAGCTTAGCCTTCTAGAAAGATATATGGTGTGATATTGTACCCCTCAAAACCTCATTCCCAAAAGCTTATGAGGCATGCCACAAAAAGGCGGATACGATTGCGAGTTTCTGAAAGAGAGGACGGTGGAGGTTAGGGAATGATGGGAGACTGGGATGGATTGGTATACGAAACACCATAAAACACATACGGATCAATGATAGCGAAGATCGCCTGATCTGGAGATGGGACAAATCCACAAATTTTTCGGTGAAATCTATATATGGATTCCTTAGTGACGGGGGGCCAAATCTAATATGGCATTCCATATCTTGAAAACAGAGTGTCCGCTAAAGATAAAAATCTTCCTCTGACTTGTAAAAAAGAACGCAATCCTAACATGGGATAATCTGCAGTGGAGGGTCTGGCAGGATCCCAGTAAATGTGTTATATATAGTTTTGCTGTTGAAACTTCGACGCACGTTTTATTGGAGTGCCCTTTCTCTAAACCATTATGGTTGAAAATTGCCAATCGGAATAGTATTCAATTTGGGAGTGGTAACCCTCCTTCTATATGGATGAGATTTCAATGCTTTGGAATAAAATCAGTTATATCTAGCATAGCTACAGCAGGTATAACTTGGAACATTTAGTTGGAGAAAAATAGGAGAATCTTTAATAATAAAACTCATTATATGGACCATTGTTTATATTGTATTACTAATGACATGTTATTATGGATGACAGTTTTTAGAGATCTGGATCCAACCCCGCATGGTATTCATCACAGACACACTACTCCGCAATCGCCACACAGAGCGACGATTCCAGGAGTTGATTCGGGAAAAATAGCTCGTGCGGTTCAGGAGGAGGAGAACTAGATTTGGTGGATGTCTCCTACCGGGAAAAATAGCTCGTGCGGTTCAGGAGGAGGAGAACTAGATTTGGTGGATGTCCCCTACCAATATTTATAGCTGCAGCTAGGGAATATTTTAGTTTCTAAATATTATGTAGTAGCTACTTTGCAGTGTATTATGTTGTGACCCACTCTTTCTTATGTATGGATCTATGAACACTTTGTTACATTCTATTAAAGTCGTTTTAATGGAACGTGGGGGGCAATAACTTACCGTTTTGATGTCCAAAAAAATCAAAAGCCAAGCTACTAATGTGGCTTATTATAAAAAATGCTCTACTTACCTGGCCAAGAGGATGGTCCTAGAGGATTGTCCGGACCTAACAGATGCATCCTATGCAAAATTAAGGGTTAAAAGTCACATCTCTTGTTATCCTGTGAGTATGCGGTTAAACTTTGGCTCAAATGCACAACATCCTTCAATATGAGGTTGATATGACAGAAGGAGAAAGCATTTGGCGAAGGGCGGAAAAATCGGATATGTCATGCAATTTTGCATCCACTGTGATTACAGTACTATGTTGGCACATATAGAATGAACGAAACTACAGAATGTTCAGGAACGTACACAAGTCAGTAGAAACATGCATGAGACTTACTGTTAGTATACTATCTTTTGGACTGGAATATAATCCGAGGAGGACCGCCTATGGCTTGAGGAGGAAGAAGCTCCTGAAGAAAATGGAGCAGACAATACCGATGGAGGAGGACACATCCGACTGAGGATAGTATGGCCTGCCCCAACTGCCACAGGCAGGACCATCCAGCGGGCCTTCATTAGAGTGGCTGAGCCAGAGTGGATTTTACTTACTTTTCTTTTTTTTAGTGTACTTTATTTTGGTTGGTAGATGTATTTTGTTATTGAGATTGATGGTTACCCCACAAATCACAATTAGCAGTATGTATTATGTTTTAGTCGGTCCTGTTATATTATAGCTTATTAATGGAGAGCAGAGGACCTTTAAGATTCGCGGTAAGCTTTAATGGAAAAAAAATAAGAATGATAACGATAAAGTAAATATGGAAATTACAATCCATTTTATTCCATACACTATACCATTCTTAAAATCTACATCTTCCAAAGTCCATTAACATTATTAAACCATCATATTTTAATCCACATTATTAAAAGTAAATAAATACAATTAAGTCATATATCAAATATTTCACGCAGCTACTAGTATCATCACAATCGAATGACGAACCAAGAGATCACTAATCAAGGAGGGCAGCACTCGGCAGCACCAGTGCCAGGGCCATTCGTGCAGCACGAATGCCTAGTCGGCGGCAGCGGGCCTTTTGGCAGGGACGGGACCACAAACCCCAGCACTCTCACCAGCTTTTCCTCTTCTTCAACCAAAAGCCTTGCGGCTGCAACTGGCTGCAGCCCACCAAAAACCCACATCACAGAGATGATGAGAATTGCGACGACAACCATTCTCTTGTAAGAGCTCATCGTAATTGTAGCACAGTGATAAAACTATTGGAATGTGGTGGGCACAAAAGTTACAAGTAAAAGAGAGGAGAGAAATTTTGGAAGACAACTTGTATTGCTTGAGAATGATTTTCTTGGCTTTTCATTCTATCATTTGGCTAGATAGCATGTCTATTTATACTACTCTAGATACATCACAATTAATTAGAAACATGTGCACATAATAATTACATACATGCATTACAAGATTCATATATGGCTAAATATATCATTCATGCATTTGAAATTAATAACTCTAGATAAATTCAAGTTTGGATAAGTTCAAGTTTAATTTTTCAACACTCCCGCTTAAACTTGAACTTTCTGAAGTCCAAGTAGAAACCTTAGTCTTCGAAAACTGTCATACTCCAAGGGCTTTGTAAAAATATCGGCAACTTGGTCCATGGTCTTTACATATTCAAGCTCCACTTCTTTCTTCTCAATGCATTCCCGAATAAAGTGATATCGGGTGTCAATATGTTTGCTTCGGTCATGGAACACCGGGTTCTTGGCTAGAGTTTGGGCTGACTTATTATCAATCATGATCTTGGTAGCATCCTTTTGCTCTAAATGAAGTTCCTTCAACAATCTCCTTAGCCATATAGCATGGTAAGTGCAAGATGTGGCTGCAACATATTCCGACTCACAAGAAGTGAGTGTAACAATTGGTTGCTTTTTTGAACTCCAAGAAATTGCATTATTTCCCATAAAAAACACAAAACCGGTGGTGCTTTTTCTATCATCAATATCTCCCGCATAGTCACTATCACAATAACCCATCAACTTGAAATCATTAGAAGATGAATAAAATATTCCAAAGTCAAGGGTACCTTTAATATAACGGAGTATCCTCTTGGCTGCCATCAAGTGTATTTCACTAGGAGTCTCCATGAAACGACTCACAATTCCAACCGCAAATAGAATATCAGGCCTTGTGCAAGTTGAGTATCTTAAACTTCCAATAAGGCTTTTGAACATGGTGGAATCAACATTTTCTTCATCTCCCATGATATTGGATAACTTTGCTCCATAGTCCATTGGAGTGTTCACCGGCTTACAATCAAGCATGTTGAACTTCTTGAGTAACTCCTTTGCATAGGCTTCTTGTGAGATAAAAATGCCTTCCTCCATTTGATTCACTTGGATTCCCAAGTAATAAGACATAAGCCCCATGTCACTCATCTCAAACTCTTGAGCCATAGCCTTCTTGAAATCATCAGACATCTTTGGATTACTTCCTGTAAAAATAAGATCATCCACATAAACACAAACAAATAAGACATGCCCATTTTCAACTTTTCCATAGAGGGCATATTCATGCTGGCATCTTGAAAAGCCATTTTCTTGCAAGTACTTGTCAAGGCGACTATTCCAAGCTCTAGGTGCTTGTTTGAGCCCATATAGTGCCTTTTTCAATTTCAACACTTTGTCTTTATGGCCTTTCACGACATATCCAGTTGGTTGCTCAATAAACACATCCTCATCAAGGTAGCCATTAAGAAATGCAGACTTGATGTCTAATTGATGAATCTTCCAATGGCTTTGAGCAGCAAGAGAAATCAATAATCGAATTGTTTCCAAGCGAGCATTCAAAGCAAACACTTCTTCATAGTCAATGCCTTGCTTTTGTTTGTAACCTTTCGCAACGAGCCTTGCTTTGTACCTCTCTACTTCTCCTTTGGCATTCTTCTTGGTCTTGTACACCCATTTGACGCCAATAACTTGATGATTATTTGGGGAAGAAACCAATTCCCATGTATCATTCTTTTCAATTGCTCGAATTTCCTCATTCATGGCTTGAATCCACTTCTTGTCCTTCTTGGCTTCTTCAAAATTCAAAGGTTCAGTATCAACAAACAAACAAAGCAAGTTTGAGTCGTCTAACCTTTGAGTTACATCATAAAGATCATCTATGCTTCGGTACTTTGGAGTTTTCTCATTTGAAGATGAACTTGATGAAGATGATCCCGGTGAAGATGGAAGGGGTGTGGTTGGTGCAGTAGCTTCTACTTGAATTTCTTGATTGGCTTCTTCATCTTCAAAGTATGGAAGAAAATCATAGGTTCCTTCCTTTTTAGAACTCCAATCCCATGAAGTGTGTTCATCAAACTCCACGTCTCTACTTATCACAATCTTCTCATTCTTCGGGTTGAACAACTTGTACCCTTTTGTATTCTCATCATAACCAATGAGAATAAGCTTCCTACTACGATCATCAAGCTTGGATCTCTCTTGTTCAGGAACATGAGCATAGGCTATGGATCCAAAAACTCTCAAATGTGCAACACTTGGTTTCATTCCACTCTATACTTCTTGTGGCGTCACATTCTTCAAACTCTTGGTTGGACTACGGTTTGAAAGATAAACCGCACATGCAACGGCTTCAGCCCAGAACTCCTTTGGCATGCCTTTTGACTTCAACATGCTCCTTGCCATATTGAGAATTGTTCGGTTCTTCCTTTCGGCTATCCCATTTTGTTGGGGTGATCTCGGAGCTGTCAAAGGACGCCTAATGCCATGCAACTCACAAAAACTTGTAAATTCATTAGATGTAAATTCACCATCCCGATCTGTCCTTAAGGCTTTAACCTCATACCCACTTTCTTTTTCAACAAAGGTTTTAAATTTTTTGAATGCATCAAAAGCCTCAGATTTTTGTTTTAAAAAATAAGCCCATATTTTTCTACTATAATCATCAATGAAAAGCACAAAGTAAGAGCTTTTACCAAGCGATTGAGGCTTGATGGGACCACAAACATCGGCATGAACGAGTTGGAGTGGCTTGGTGGCCCTTGAGATGGATTGCTTCGGGAAGCTCTTTCTTGAATGTTTGCCAAGTAAACATGCTTCACACAATTGATCGGAATGATCAATTAATGGAATTCCTTTCACCATCTTCTTTTCTCCCAAGGCTTTAAGTCCTCCAAAATGCAAATGTCCAAACCTCATATGCCAAATCCATGAAGGATTATTGCCACAAGTCTTCAAGCACATGGCACCACCATTCTTCAAATTCAACAAGAACATTCGGTTCTTTGTCATAGGCACCTTGGCAATAAGGTTGGAATCTTGATCTCTGAGCCAAAGCATACGATCCTCCATATGAATTTTGTAACCTCTTTCCAAAAGTTGACCAATACTTAAAATGTTACTAGTCAACTTTGGAATGTAATAAACATCACAAAGATTTTTATGGCCTCCATCTTTTGTCTCAAGCAACACATTACCTTTGCCTTCAATCTCCACCTTTGTGTTATCACCAAAACTCACAAAGCCTTTTTTGCTTGTATCAAGCTTCACAAATTTGCTTCTATCACCGGTCATATGGTTGCTAGCACCATTATCAAGATACCAAACACTTGTTTCATCCATGGAGTCATCATTTAAAGCTAGAAGTAAGGATTCCTCTGAATTGTCTTCCTTGAATTAGGCAAGATTGGCTTCCTCACCAATCTTCTTCGATTTACACTCCCAAGAATAATGACCAAATTTGTTACAAGAGTAACATTCAACTTGGGATTTATCATGGTTGTCACGTCCACGTCCTCTTCCTCTTCCTCGGCCTCTTGCAGAAGATTGTCCTTTTTTCTCAAATGGTGAAAATTGCTCTTCTTGTCCTCTTCCTTGACCACAGCCTCTTCCACGTCCTCGACCTCTACCTCGTCCTTGCCCACGACCTCTACCGGAGAATTCACCTTTGAAAGTCATCTTTGCTTGCAAAACTTGCTCCGTTTGCTCTTGCTTGCCACGATTCATTCTCTTCTCATGAGCACGCAACGAACCGTTCAATTCATCAATAGACATGGTCTCCAAATCTTTAGATTCTTCAATTGCTACCACCACATGGTTGAACTTTGTGTTGAGGGAACGAAGAATTTTTTCTATCACACGAACATCCAGTAAAACTTCTCCAAGCCGCTTCATTTGATTCACCACCGTCAAGACTCTCGTAAAGTAGTCTTGAATCGATTCACTTTCCTTCATGAGAAGTGATTCAAACTCACCCCTTAGAGTTTGTAGTCTAACTTTCTTCACTTTATCAACTCCTATAAAGGATTTTTGAAGCTTCTCCCATGCTTCCTTGGATGTCGTCTCATTTGCAATCTTCTCAAACATATCATCATCCAAGCCTTGATGGATGATAGTGAGAGCACATTGATCCTTCTTCCGTTCCTTCTCCAAGACCGTCTTCTCATTTGGTATAAGAGCTTCCTCATTCTCCGGAACCACAAGACCTTTCTCAACAATTTCTCATACCCCTTGAGAACTGAGTATGGCTTTCATTCTAAGTGCCCAATTCTCATAGTTGAGTTTGGTGAGTCGAGGATATTGGAAAGAAACAGTGGCTGAGTTTGATACCATCCTGGCTCTGATACCACTTTGTTGGAATGTGGTGCGCACAAAAGTTACAAGTAAAAAAGAGGAAAGAAATTTTGGAAGACAACTTGTATTGCTTGAGAATGATTTTCTTGGCTTTTCATTCTATCATTTGGCTAGATAGCATGCCTATTTATACTACTCTCGATACATCACAATTAATTAGAAACATGTACACATAATAATTACATACATGCATTACAAGATTCATGTATGGTTAAATACATCATTCATGCATTTGAAATTAATAACTCTAGATAAACTCAAGTTTGGATAAGTTCAAGTTTAATTTTTCAACAAAAACCTCTCAGTTTGATTTCAAAGAAACAAATAAATTATGGCTCACTTAATATGTTTGTGTTGATAATGAAGAGAGATTGAAGGGGAATTTATAGATGGTTCTTGGCCGATATTGTCAAAGAAAGACTAGATACACAATGAAGAATATTGAATTAGCTACATTGCTTCTCTATCGACTTTTTTGAGTCCTGCGCGGAGAATTGAACAGATGCAATGTAGAAGAATTAGCATTGGATGTCAGTCTTGCACACATTCTTGAAGGCCAGACCAAATACTAGGCTAGATTTTACATGAAAATTTTGTGGAAGTTGCATAGACTTGATTTAGTTGAAGTATATAATTTCGTTCAAATCTATCGTCGAAGCGTTTACTCTCGTGACTTCTTTATCTTCTGGCTTCGGGAAGTTGAATGGAGCTTAGGTGAGACTTGAAGTTGGCCTCCTAAGAGGAAGGGTCAAGTCCACAAAACAAATTGCATTTACATGGGACTGGCAATGTGAAGAGGAGAGTGTTCCTTAGTTTGAAGCAACACCTTATGTCTACATACTTAACTGTTTCATTTATTAAGAGATGTATTTTTTTTTTTTAAAAAAGTTTCTCGTTTTGTCTCTGAAAAATTCATTTTTGAATTGTCATATTCAAATAGTTGTAGCATATCTTACAAGTTAGATTATAATAACAATTGCAAAACTACGGATAAACAACTCATGACCCATTGTTTTAGCTCGAGAAAAGAATTATAACAACTTTGCGTTACCAAGATGCAACCCATTCCCTTGCAAATTTCGCTTAATTCTAGTCGCATACAAGTAATGTAAATAACTTGTTAAATTTATTTTAGGGGTATTTACTAGTTTGTCCCTCAAATCTTTATATATTATGATTTAGTCCCCCAAAACTTCATACTTAGGATTTAGTCCCCCAAATCTCCTAAGTTACTACAATTTAGTCCCCCTCTCTAACTTTTTTTAATTTTTAACCTGATATTACTATTTTACCCCTCCTTATTCACTCTTTCTCTTCCTCCTCCTCTCTTCTCCTTTTCTTCATTATTCCTCCTCTCTCCTCCTTCTCTCTTCCTCTTCTCTTTTTCCAATGAAGAAAGAGAAGGAAGAGAGAAGGAGGAGAGATGAGGAATAATGAAGTAAAAAAGAAGAGAGGAGAAGAGAAAGAATGAATAAGGAGGGGTAAAATGGTAATATCAGGTTAAAAATTAAAGAAAGTTAGGAAAGGGGACTAAATTGTAGTAACTTAGGAGATTTGGGGACTAAATCCTAAATATGAAGATTTGTGGGACTAAATCATAATATATAAAGATTTGAGGGACAAACCAGTAAATACCCCTTTATTTTATTGACTCTTACCGGTCATATTTGCAACATCTCGATATTTTTTCCAATCCTTGGGGCTAATTTCCACAATTCATTCTTGCTCCATACACACCGTACAAATATAACTAGGGTGTCAACATCCATCTGTTTCATTGTCACTTTAGATTTAGATTAAAAAACCAATTTGAATGCTTGCGCAAATTAATGGATGCCCAAGATGAATTGATAAAACCTTCATAGGACTTTTAGTAAATTCTATACACGGTGGAGGGATTTGTAAGCTAAATCAGGACTAAATCTATCCAATGAACAATATGTGAAAGAGATATATATATATATTTTTTTGGAACTAAACGACAGTGAGCCAGCATCCCCGCGTTCCATTAAAGCGCGCGTTCCATTAAAGCGCTTTTAATAGAACCCAAAGGAAAGTCTAAAGAACCCATCCTACAGAGGAGGTGGGTGTACAAAAACCGGCATAACATCCCGGTACCCAATACAAAAAAGAAAACGAACAAGCAAAAGTATAAGTTACAGTCAACCACATGAGTTGAAGCTGGCCACTGTGAACCCTAACAATTTTGCAGTAGGTCAGGTGCACTACTCGTCGCCGTCCAATGTCGTGGTGCCCATGCATTGCGACGACTAGCTCCCTGGCAGTATCCGAACTGGGCTCTTCTCCTGGTGCTCGGGGAGTCCTCGATGTGTGCTCAAGAGTGCCTCTGACTGGGGGATCTTGTGACACCCCTCCCCTGCATCCCCGTAAGCTAGTGTCCACGAAAAAATATTATTAGTAATACAATTAATACAGTATTCTACACTATATGCTCTATTAAAAAAAATCTTCCATTTCTCTCTGGCTATAATCCTTATAGTGTTTACCATGTGTGAACCCGTAGGAACAACCTTCGACCAAATGGATGAAGACTCTTCCAAGTTGATGTGAGTGTGGGCAGTTTTCAGTTTTGTTGTGTTTTCAGTTTTTTTTTCTAGTATTATTTGTCTCTCACGCGTGACATATTTATCGTATGCTATGTTAGCTTACTGTTTACGCTCGACAATCCACTGCAGTATAATTTTTATTGAAATCAGTCACTAACGATCGTTCATAATGTGTGTTTTGAATTATAATCGCAACTTCTATAGCTTCTGATAAAACCAAGACAATCTGAGGCTGTTCGGATACGTCAATTAATTCTCGTATCACTGCTTAGCTTTGGATAAAGTCAGGGCAATGCAAAGCTGTTAGAATTCATCTACTGTTTCTCAGCATTTTTCTTCACCTTCACCCACTTCTCAAGATTCAACTGTACCTTGGGCGATATCTGACATGTAGGAAGACCAGTCTCCGGTAAGGCTCCTACAGTTCCGGTAAGCTTTCCGATCACCCATTTTAAAGGATAGTGTCGCTTGTAGTATTTCTTTTGTGGAGCATATTCCTCTCCAAATAGGGGAAGTATTAGTGGTGTTTCCGTATCTGCCTGGCCAGGTATTTTTACGAGGACCGTATTTGTCATTTAAGATTTTGCTAATTAATTTGTTAGGATGGGTCAGGATATTCTACTATCATTTTGTTATAAGGGCCCTTCTTACATTTTCCATATTTGGCACCCCTAAACCTTCCTCTTCTCTTCTTCCACATATCTGTCTCCGGCCTACCAGACTAAACATTTTCTTGGATCGTCCTGGTCTATTCTACAAGAATTTTCTTCTGATTTGATCTATTTTTTTTTATAACCCATAGGGGTGGTTTGAAAAAAGACATTGTTAAAGGGAAGACATCGATAATACAGAATTAAGAAGAGTTTAATCTTCCTCCTAGGGATAGCAGCTTACCTTGCCACTCCTCTAGAGTGAAGAGCTTTCTTTGTTTTCAGATTATCTACCGGGAGTTAAGATATACAATTTCTAATATGTAATTCTTTATATCGTGTATTTTAGGAAATTCAAAATTAAGATTGAATGTATAGTCTCAAGATCACTTCTCCAATTAGTCAGTAGTTAATTATTTGGAATATACGATTCCTTCTTATCTTTCTTCATCTGTCAATTTTGTTTCCACAAAGATTCTTACTTGTATTCGTAGATGTTATGGGTTCACCATACGACATATGAATTGCCCATCTTAGGTACTTTATCTTTGTAACATCGCCAAAAGCTTGCTTGTTAACCATGCTTACTCATTATTGGGTAAATGATTTCATTTATTCATGTTCACTCTTTATTGGGTATGGTAATGTGTACAACTACGACGGCCGAGTTGTTTGGTTTCAAATTACTCACATTCATGCACGTAGATTCAATGTCGTTAGTTACTATTTAGGCAAATGTATATGATGTGTTCACTGCATTTCATAGTTATGTGATGTTTGGAAAATTTATGTAAATCACAGTCTATGGGTAGTAATTGGTTGCCTAACGCTCTGCGGATGATGCCATTGTAGGAGAGTTTTATAGGTCATAGGAATTTTCCATTGTGGGCACTGTAAAATTCATGAAACTAAATTGAACAAGAAGATAGACTATTGATATAACGTGGTTTTGGCCTTGGTCGCCTACTTCCACAAAGAATTACTGCTGATATCTCTTCTAATAAGTGCAGATAGACGGCTAGTGTTATTTACTTGGGAAATTCTATATGAGCACACAAATTAGTGAGCACCACACTTTAACTTGTGAAGGATTACAAGTTTGCTACATTTTTTTGATAAAGTTACCCTTCATTCTGGTCCCGCTCAGATATTTTATCGAATTTTTAGAGTGCGGCGATGACGGAGCTCAGGAGACCTAATCTCATTCGGATATTTTGTCGAACATGTTGAGTGTGCTGGCGAGATCCCTGCACTTGGCAAATATTATGATAAGGATGTTAAGGACTGTGGTGAGGGAAGAGTAGAGATTGTACTTGGTGAGCTAAGCATGAAGTTGGCGGTGTGTGGACAGTTGGCTTAGATGGAGAGGGAGAGACTTGCTGACCTGTTAGGTGGGTCGGAGGGAGAGAGCGACTACTGGACCGAGTAGTGGAGGAGGAAAGCAATGCATTTGAGAGGATGAGGGTGGGAAAATGGAGAATGTGGATTTGAGAGCGTTAAAATTGAAAAAAAGTAGGTAATTACTAAGAAAAATCCTTACCTACTAAGAAAATTCCTTTCTTTTTAAAATAGAGGACAAATGGTTCTCACTAAATCAAGTAGTGTGCTCATTTAGAATTTCCCTATCTACTTAAATAGGACATGTGGAATAAAAGTTTACAATATTGCCCGTATAAATCATTAGCCTACGAACTCAGTGATGATTAAGTTGGTTAGGAAGCATGGGTGTAGATATGGATATGGACACAGACACAAGATATACTTTTTTTTTATAAAATGAGGACACGAACACAAAAATAACATAGAAAAATTAATATAAATATAAATATGTTTTTTAAACTATTAACATAATAATTTTACTACAAATATTCAAAAATAAAGCACTGACAATGTTTGGATTGTATCTCTTCATTTCTTTATTTCTTTATAAAGAATATGCCTTGCAAGCTAATCATGCACATATCTTTCTTTCCATAAGCAAAGAGACAAAAAGATGAGCTTGTAATCACAGTCGGTTATGACTAGAGTAGTGAGTGAATGGGAAAAAAAAAAAAAAAATCATTTTTCTAGACTGTAAAGATTCTTCTCCTGAGTTTTTTTTAGTTTCTTAGTTTTTGTTTCCTGGCATTTCTAAAAAAAAAAAAAAGTTAGATTTCTTGTTTCCTTGTTAAGTCCAGCAAGGGTCGCATCATCATATTCATATTTTATTTATTTTGGCAGTGATTGCTAGAGAAATAGGATTACTTGCGCTCCTTCATGAATTATGATTCTATCTCACTGGTCTAAGTAAGATAGGAACCAATTCCTCTCCATATATATGAAGTATTTCTATTGGGATGATCAGATACTTTCTTAACCAGATCATGCGGAGATGTATGCCTAATAGAGAGACGCAAAGTGTTCAATCATTTTGTCACGATCATACTTGTTGCGGCCTCTTTGGTCCAAGGAAAATAGCGGAAAAAAAATATTGCAGTGAGGATTCTATTGGCCTAGTCTTTTTGAAGACGTCGTAGATTTTTGCAGGACTTGCATAAGATGCCAAAAATTGGACAATATCACAAGCCCAGTCGCTCGGATCTCGAAAGATAAATATGAGTCTGGGACCAAGGCGGTGCAAACATAGAAACTCGATAAATCTATCTGGATTGTAGGAGTTGGATAGGCCCCAACCCAAAGTGGCAGATTTTTGCTCAGATAGAATACGAGAGAGTTATTAAATCTTGTTAAGGGACGCATATTCGATGTGGGGTGTTAGACTTGCCAGCCTAGCTTTGGATAGCTCAAGTCATTTAACACTCTTCCTGCTATAGAATTTTAAACTTTGGTGCTGTTGAGTCCTCCTTGGTGCCTGCTATCTGGACCTTTGAGGTTATATACGGCTTGTCCTCTCCGTAGCCAGGGACCTCTATTATCTATTAGGGGTATTTACTGGTTTATCCCTCAAATCTTTATATATTATGATTTTGCCCCCCAAATCTTCATATTTAGAATTTTGCCCCCCAAATCTCATAAGTTACAACAATTTTGTCCCCTTCTCTAACACAGTTAAATATTTGACCATTTTACCCCTCTTTTCCTCTTCTATTTTCCTCCTCTCTTCTTCTTCTCTCTTCCTCCTCTCTTCTCCTTTTCTTCATTATTTCTCCTCTCTTCTTTCTCCTCTCTTCTTTCAGTATTTAACTGTGTTAGGAAAGAGAGGAGAAGAGAGGAGGAAGAGAGGAGAAAGAAGAGAGGAGAAATAATGAAGAAAGAAGAAGAGATGAGGAAGAGAGAAGAAAAAGAGAGGAGAAAAATAAAAGAGGAAAAGAGGGGTAAAATGGTCAAATATTTAATTGTGTTAGGAAAAGTTAGAGAGGAGGGTAAAATTGTTGTAACTTATGAGATTTGGGGGGCAAAATTCTAAATATGAAGATTTGGGGGGCAAAATCATAATATATAAAGATTTGAGGGACAAACCAGTAAATACCCCTATCTATTAATATTTGTTAATTATGCTTCGTTAAAAATTTGTTTAACAAAACGCTTTCCATCATTTATAATAAAAAAAATAACAATACCAATATTGCAATGCAACTTTGTAAGAGTGATGAGGTCACTCGCTTAATTGGGTTGAGCAATGTCAAACCAGACAATATTACCCATTTTTATCTTCAACGCGCCTACAACGAACTAGAATCCAAACTATACATATAGCACAATAACGCTATATTCCATGTTTTATTCACAATATTATTAACCTAAATGCAAATTAAATACAAGTCCATGTACATGTCGTTTCCTCATGGACGTATCTACACAACAAATGTTACTCAGGCCGCCGAACATGCTGCGAATTTGTTCAAGGAGGGCAGACTCCGCCCCTTGGAGCACCATGGGTGCACCCAGACTTACCAGTAGGCGGCCCGTCGCCCCGTGGCAGCGACTCAAGTCCGAACCCCTTCAGTTCCGCCAGCCATCCTCTTTCTTCTTCTGGTAGCCTTGCTGCCGCCTCTGGCTGACAACCACCACTCCAAACCATCGTAATGGAAACGATGATCATCGCAACAATTACCAACTTCTTATTGAAACTACTCATCGGACTCACTTTCAAGTGATCTAGCTATTATTATGTAGGCTTTGAGGAAAGATTTGGGAGTTAAGAAGTGTTTTTATAGGGGACTTTGATCATTTTCTTATCGTGAAATTTGTTGGGGAATTTTTCAACATAAGCCTGGCGGTTTCTACAAGGAATCGCACCAAGTAACGACTTTAAATTCAGTATATTTTTTGCTTCTTGGACTCTAATTCCGAATGCTTAGATTAAAATGTTTAGTTGTTGTTGTTAATATATATATATATATATATATATATATATATATATATATATATATATATATATATATATATATATATATATATATATATTCCAATTATATTCCAATGAATAATACACACAATTGAAACAATCGAATCCTCTTACTACCCTAATGGTTTGCAAAAATTTGTTTCCAAAATCGACCTAGATTATTTTGGTACATTATAAATATTAATAGTTGAATATTTTTATTCAAATTTTATTAAATTATCTTAAGTTTATTGGGCTAAGACTAGCTTAAATTTTAGTTACAATATTTACCAGTTTTTGTCATTTTTCTTAATGTGATCATCAAATTTGTATTCCCATGCTCTTTGTTAATTTAAGAATACTACTCAAATTTATGACTAAATTATCCACATTTATGGTTTTTTTATTACTGAATTATCATAATTTTGCATAATGACTGAATCATATTATACACTTACGTATTTGTACCATATTTAACATTAAACTTAAAAACTAGGATAGGTAAAATCAATATTGAGGTTTCAAACGTCATGTTAAGAGTGCTCAGTTTTCAATTGAGTTAAAGAAATGCCAGAGAAAGAAAGGAAGAAAAGAAGTAAGGAGGTTTTAGTTTGCTATGATCATTGATGGTCTAATTTGTCTCAAAATTTAAGAGTGTGTTCTCGCAGTGAAACCTATACATCCAACAATTTAGACCTATGTTTCGATCCCCATGTTAGGTTTGATCCATTCTTCAAGTCATTTTGGTATTCATGTTAAAATCCACCTTGAAGGTGGTGATATTTAGTTGCTTGCATAGCCAAGAATTGATTTCTAGGCATTTAGAGAGTGTATAATAGCATATTCCATTATTTTCATATACTATTATTTTAATATAGTGGAAGAAGAAATGTGTCGGCTGTGATTTTTTCCACAAGGATTAACCACGTAGCTCCTGTGTATTGCAATTGCTTGTTAATTTGGTCATATTACATATTGTAGTTATTTACTACTAATGTTATCATCCTCTACAATTAATTACTGCATTATTATGGATGACACAAGTCTATTTGAGTTCGTACAGGCTGACAGGATTACTTTAGAATATTCCTCATGACATTTCTTGTATGTCATTTAAGGACGAAGAAATTAATCGGTCTAAACATTAGTAGAGTCCAAATGGACGGGATCAAGTCCCTAAAGTCCATAGAGTCCTTGTGATTTATGCGTACATGACCAACTTGGCAACTTGAGAACAATCCTCATGGGCGCATTATACACTTCAACTGAAGAGGTGGCATTCATACTCTCTCTCTCTCTCTCTCTCTCTCTCTCTCTCTCTCTCTATATATATATATATATATATATATATATAAGAATTACTGTAGGTGAGCTGTCAGCTCAGTAAAAGTTATGTGAGCTAGCAGCACAATTATAATGATCCAATAATTTTACTTCAATTTTTTTACAATTACTGTTTTTATCTTTTTAATTTCTTTCAGATTAAATTTCATAAATTTTAGAATTCATTTACCTTTTCATCAGGTGCATAAAAAATATTTTATTCATTGAAAATCCTTAATTTTGTGTTAACCTGATGGAGGACCAAATCAAAATTAAAACCTAAGAAATTGTGTATGAGTCAACCCTAGAGGGTTGAGATCATAATCCAAAAGAAATTTTTTTAAAAAAATTTATTGGAAATAGTGGGAATGAACTGCAGTTCAGATAACTTGCATGAGCTGTCAGTTCATTTCATTTCATTTTTCTCATATATATATATATATATATATATATATATATATATATATATATATATATATATATATATATATATATATATATATATATATATATATATATATTGAAGCAACACTTGTGCCTAAATATCTCTTTTTTTTTTCATTGACTAATGTATGCATTTTCTAAGTTTGTCACGTTTTGTTTTTGAATGTCTTAACGTGTAATTTTGGAGGAATTTTTCAATATTAGACTAGGCGTTGTTACTGTGCAATAGCCTAAACTAACGACTTTGAATTCAGCATTTGAAGATTCATGTAATGAAATATATACCGCAACTCGAGAGACTAGATACTTTCTTCACGTGAGACTTGTGAAAATTGAGTTTAACTCCATTGTGCAAGTCTATGTTTGAGTTCAAAGAAGTCGATAACGTTTACTTGAGAATATTCCTGATGAGTCCACGACGTTCCTTGTTTGGCAGTAAAGGATCAAAAGAATCAAGTCTGAACTTAAATCAAATGAGAAATGGTCAAGTCGACAGAACCCTCGTGTTGTGCATGCGTACGTGATTAACTTTGAAGAGAAACTTATGCAGTTCAAGCCATGACGTGTGTGTTTTTTCTTTGTATTTTCCTTGACTTTGCAGTTATATTCAAATTCAAGTTGGACATTTATTGGTTGATGTGATGTAATTAGCTACTTAATCTCAAAGAATGCTGGTGCAGAGGTGGTAGGAGTGGAGAGAGAACTTTCGCCGCATGATTTAGGATTTAGTACTCGTACGTTCTTTACTGTTGAGCGTCCACTGGTGTTATACAATACATTGGTCAAACAGGACTGGACAATGAAGTTGGACGATGGAAATGTGTATGTCTCGGATTTCATCGAGCAGGACCCTCCCTTAGATTCTTTTTGATAAGATATTAGATTCTTTTTGATAAGATATGGTGAGCTACTATTCCTCACGTGCTTTTAAAATGATTTTAATAGAACTACATAAAAAGAAACATAATAAGAGAAAAAAAGTAAAAAGAGTACCTATATGTAAGTAAAATGAGTTATATCATAATCTATTATAAGTTACATAGAGAGGAAAGACAAGTAGGTCCTGCCACTAGAGTAAGGACATTTGCAGTCTCTATTCTTCCTCATCTAAATTTCTTTTAGCGGTCAAGGTTGTGTCAACACCTGCATTTGCTGTCCCCAGTGCAGATCTCGTGATGTTCACAGCAGTAATCCTGGAGATAGAGGCATGAGTGGTCATCTCTGCATCTCCAAATACTGTTGTATACAATAACGCATCATTAGTAATAATAAAAATACAGTGATCCAAACTATAAACCTTATCACAAAATGTTCTTCTATTTCTCTCTTACCATAGGTTCCAAGCTAACGCAGCTGTGAGTCTTTTGGTCATATCTATTTCACTCTCCATATAGAGAAGTTTCAACCAGATTGTCGATGATCTGTCCAACCTAAGTTGGAAGCCGTACAGATGAGCCACTTCGTGCCAAATCGTCGTGGTGAAGGGGCATTCCACAAACATGTGTGTCGCTGTTTCAACAGCAGATCCGAACAGAGAACATCTATTTGGGTCTTACCATCCTCTCCGCTGTAGATTATTCCAGGTGAGGATCATATTCTTATTTAGGAGCAAAGAAACATTTTGACCTTTAGAGAACATTTTGTCTTCCAAATATGAGTTGCATGTTTGGATCTTACCCTCACGATTTCATGCCCGCGTTATTGAAGGTAACATGGAAATTTTGGAAATGCCTCAAAAGACATGACGATGCACCGGGTTAACAAATTTGTAGTGCATAATCGGGCGGTAGCAGGCGTGTTCGGGGTCAATATCGTTGATCTTGTGTGCATGAAGACGTGCCTTAGTTCTGTTATAAGGGGTGGTTAGCTTATTGTTATTTTTCTTTGTAGGATTTTTCTTATCTTTGTAGAGTTTTTTTTTTTTTTTTTCCTTTCAAGTCTTTCTTTGTAGAGTTTTTCTTATCTATGTAGAGTTTTTCTTTTTCATTCAAGTCTTTTTTCTCTTATTTGTAGGATTTTGGGTTTCTTTATTTTTTTTTTCTTTTTGAATTGTTTTCTAGGATTTTTTTAATTTTTTTCCCATTTCTTTTTACTTTATAAAAGATAAATTTAGAAAAGTTATTGTAACATTGCAAGGATTAAGTAGTTTTAGATTTGGCATTTGATAGAATAATAAAGTTGAGAACTTGCTTGAAATTTTATGAAAATAATTGAAGTCCCTAAAATAAGTTTTTCTAATTCTAGTCTGAAGTAAGTATATATTTATTTTCATTCTCTTTTCTTGATTTTTAGTTTTCCTTATTTTTCTTTTTCTTAACTTCCTAATTTCTTTATTTTCTTCAAATTTTATAGGTATATTGACTAGAAATCTACACTATATATAACTCATCTACTAGGGTAATATAGGGTATAAAAATCTTGTTAAATACGTGCTAAGTACAATCATGATTCCTGTGAAAATAAGTTTTACTAGGAAAAAAAAACGTGTATGGTGTGATAAGTATCATATTTACATATTTTTATCCTATGTTTTATCTATTTTTACATAAATAACGGTACTCGGATATCTTTAATTGTTTTGTAGGGAATTACAGTCTATAGCAAAAAAACATCACAAAATGGGATTTAGAAACTGTTGAAATGCATACATCCAAAAAGTTAGAAAGATCCAGAGCTCAAATAGAAATTTAAACCAGACTTTAAGAAGCCTTGATAGAATAGTGCCAGAAAACTCAAATTCAAACGAGCAACTTTGATCGCCACCTATCAGTCAAAGCCGCTACTTGATGGTATAACCAAGTCAAATTGTGATCAAATTTCCAGACTGAATTAGAACCGGATTACTAACCTTTATAGGGTTAGTGACCATCGCTATCTAGTAGTTAAACTTGCCATCATTCTAAATATACTATGAAATTTAGTTATCGATAAACAATAAAAAAGAATCACAAGATAAGAACAAATATTGAAACATCATCATAAAAATGACACAACTTATAATAAATTATATATTAAAATAAAGTTTACTAAAGAAATACGAGAACTTTGATCTTTTTATCTCTGAATTACAACTTGAAAAATAAAAGATAAAGTTTTAAAGATACATGATATATAAACTAGTCTACCATTTAAGCGAAAATTTTCACTCTATTTATATGTGAAAGAGCTAGTTATATTTGTTAGGAAGTAATTAGTTAGGAAGGATAAAATAAATATTTGATTTGATTTGCCATAACTATTTAAGTTTTTACCATAATAGTTTGATTTAATATAATTTTTGACTTGATTTGACATGATCTTTCCTATAGAAAATTTATTCTCCATGATCTTTGACTTGATTTTCATTTTATTATTCAATTTCCCCTAGAAACTAGATCTTCATCTTAATTGTTTTGATCTTGATTGATTTTCCTTGATCCTTGATTTTACTTGCATATGTTATGATAGAATTTGTGCTTTTGGGCTTTAGACTCGCTACAATCATTGTTTGATTTTTCTTTACATTGTTAATTGCTTTTCCGTGAGGTTAGTCTTATATATGTGAAGCTCTCATTGTCATGAGAATCTCCACAAAGTTTTGAGCAGATTTGACCTAGTTTCACCACTAGATAGTGACATTGATTACTATTTGGCAGTTAAACCAACTCTGATCGAACTGAATTTATACCACCAAATAGCAAATTCATTGTCTCCGGTTGCGACAATGAAATTTCAAGCATGAGTCCAAAGTTTAATTTTACTAACTCATACATGAATCCTAATTGGATTCAAGTTTTAATTAATCAAGATTGGCGTGTTGCTATGTTATACCAATCCATGAGCAATTTTCTTTAACCCGTTAGCTCAATAACAGTCAGCATCCTAAGGCAAATCCCGAGATGAAAATTCGAGGCTATAAGAATCTAATACTAAGAATAAAAGAGAGCTTTTTTTTTATCAAAACGGCGAGTGGAAGCCCTCTGTGTTCCATTAGCAAGTAGATAATAGAACTATAAATAAAAGAGAACTTTGGTTCGTGGAGAGAGGTGTTGGAGAGAACGCCGGGTCCAACGGGGAGCATGATGAGCCTAAACACAAAGCTGAAAACCAGTTTGACCCAAAATCTTAAACCCTTAGGTCAAGACCCCAACTTTGTATTTAAACCCATAAACTTTCTTTATCTTATCTGATATGGGATTATACTCACAAATGAACTAACTTAACAATCTCCCCTTTTATTGTGAGTATACCAACTTAACTTTGGTAACTATCCACGTGGAGGCAGACACATGGGAACCAAATCCAAAGTTAACCCGACTAACTTAATTTTGACAACCATCCACGTGGAGAGCCGATACGTGGAAAATCAAATTTAAAGTTAACCCGACCAATTCGGGCTTCAAACATCGGCTTCACTCTCCCTTATGTCATAACCTGGCCCATTGACCCGACGACAACTTGGTCCGAATCTGGGCTCTGATACCAATTGTTAGGGAGAAACACCGGATCTAACGGGGAGCATGATAGGCCTAAATACAAAACTGAAAACCATTTTGACCTAATGATTTAAGTTCTTGGGTCAAACTGGTTCTCAGTTTTGTGTTTAGACCCATCATGCTCCCCGTTGAATCCGGCGTTCTCCCTAACAATTGGTATCAGAGCCCAGGTTTGGACCAAATTATCGTTGGATCAATGGGCCAGGTTATGGTCTAAGGGGGAATGAAGCTAATGTTTGAAGCCCAAATTGGTCGAGTTAATTTTAGGTTTGATTTCCCACGTGTCGGCTCTCCACGTGGATGGTTGCCAAAATTAAGTTGGTCGGGTTAATTTTGGGTTTGGTTTCCCACGTGTCTGCCTCCACATGGATGGTTACCAAAGTTAAGTTGGTATACTCACAATGAAGGGGGAGATTGTTATATTAGTTCATATGTGAGTATAGTCCCACATCGGATAGGACAAACAAAATCTATGAGTTTAAATACAAAGTTGGGGTCTTAACCTAATGGCTTAAATTTTTGGATCAAACTGCTTCTCAGCTTTGTGTTTAGGCCCATCATTCTCCCTGTTAGACTCGGTGTTTCTCCCCAAAAAGTGGTGTCAGAGCCGAAACTTTGACCTTGGCAAATTGTTGAAAAATGACATAACGTTCTTCGTCTACACCGGCTAAGGTTACTGTGACTAATGCAAAGTTCGAAGTTGAGAAGTTTGATAGCCGCAACAACTTCGGTATGTGGCAGTGCGAAGTCTTGAATATTCTTTATCAGTAAGAGTTGGATGTTGCTCTGAAAGATAAGAAGTCAGAGAAGATGACCGATAAATAATGGGAAAGAATTAATCGCCAAGCATGTGGTACTATTCGATCTTGTCTCACAAGGGAACAAAAGTATCCTTTCATGATAGAGACATCTGCAAGTAAGATATGGAATGAGCTGAAGAACAAATTTATGAAGAAGAACAGTGAGAATTGGCTCTATTTGAAGAATAAATTGTTCCGCTTCCAGTATCAACTAGGTACATCTATCAACGATCACATTGCTACTTTTAATAAATTAATAGCAGATTTGTTAAATTTAGATGTGACTATTGAAGATAAAAATCAGGCTTTATTATTGTTGGCTTCTCTTCCTGATGAGTATGATCACCTTGTTACTACTCTCCTTCATGGTAAAGATAAGATGACTTTTGATGAGATATACAATGCATTGTACAATTCTGAGATCAGAAAGAGCATGGGTATAATACAGCTGAGGTGTATGCTGCCAGAGGCCGATCTCAGAGTCGTAAATTCAATCAGAGAGGCAGATCCCAATCAAGAGGTAAACCTGATAAAGATGAATATGTTTTTTATCATAAGAAAGGGCATTAGAAGAAAAATTGTTCAAAATTGAAGAAGAAAGATAAGGTTAAGCTTGATTTTGATGCATATGCAGCCAAGTGTGAAGATGATGACTCAGATTTTGCACTGGTTAGTCTACCTTCAGTTTCTTATTCTGATGAGTGGATTTTGGATTCTAGATACACCTATCATATGTGTCCTCATAAGGAGTGGTTTTTCAATTTTGAAGAGTTTGATGGAGGAGCTGTTTTTATGGGCAACGACAGCTCTTGCAAGACAACTGGGATATGTTTAATCCGTTTAAAGAATCATAATGGATCAACCAGAGTTTTGACAGATGTTTGATATGTACCAGATTTAAAAAAAATCTCATCTCTTTGGAAGAATTAGAAGCAAAAGGTTTCGCTATATCTATCCGAGATGGAGTTCTCAGAGTCACTTCAGGCGCACTTGTGGCGATGAAAGGTACGAGGAAGAATAACTTATACTACTTTCAGGGTAGTACAGTTATTGGATCAGTAGCTATAGTCTCTAAAGAGGATACAGATGCAGAAACAACCATGTTGTGGCACATGCAATTTGGTCATGCAGGTATAGGGTTTTGCAAAATTTAGTGAAGAAAGGCTTACTAAAAGGTGAAAAAACCTGTAAATTCGATTTCTGTGAGAATTGTGTCATGGGAAAAAAGACAAGAGTAAAGTTTGGCGCTGCTATCCATAATACTGAAGGAATTTTGGACTATATTCACTTTGATATTTGGGATCCTACTAGAATACCTTCTTTGGGAGGTATGCATTACTTTGTTACTTTTGTTGATGATTACTCTAAAAGAGTTTGGGTGTATCTGATGAAAAGTAAAAATGAAGTGTTGGAAATTTTTTTGAAATGGAAAAAGATGATTGAGACTCAGACAGGCAGAAAGATAGTAAAAGCTTAGATCAGATAACGGTGGTAAGTATAAAAATGATCCGTCTCTGAAAGTTTGCCAAGATGAAGGTATTGTTCGACACTTCACCAACACAGATTCACCACAGCAAAGTGGGATGACAGAACGCATGAACAGGATTTTGCTGGAGAAAGTTGGATATATGTTGCTTAATGCTGGGTTAAATAAGGGATTTTGGGCTGAGACAATTACTTATGCATGTCATCTTATTAATCGATTACCATCAGCTGCGATTGAAAGTAAGACACCGATTGAGGTATACGCTGGAAAACCTGCTTATGATTATGATTTTTTATATGTGTTTTGCTCCACTGCTTACTATCATGTAAAGGAGTCTAAGTTGGATCCAAGAGTCAAGAAAGTATTGTTCATGGGAATACGCTCGGGTGTGAAAGGATATCGCCTTTGGTGTCCAAATTCGAAGAAAATTATTTTTAGCAGGGATGTTACCTTTGATGAATCTGTCATGTTGAAAAAGGTGACACTTAGTAATTCTGGAAATTGATCCGACCTGATCCAACTTATATTGTTGTCCCTCTCTTTTCTCCTCCTGTGTTTTACTTCTCCTGGTAGGTGTGATTAGGGCTATAGTAAATCCGTCCTGACCTGACATATCCATCGGCCTTCCGTCCTTAGCTGGAATTTCCTTTACTTGCAAGCTTCCCATATCTTGTGTCTAGACTTTTGATATCAACATTTGATCCGATGTCTGTCCTTCATTTCCCAATTCTTTTAACTCGTTTGTGTCGCTCTTAGTGAGTAGTGCTTCATGTCTTTCACCATTCGGAGCCTTTCTAATATAATACCCCAAATTTCGAGCTACCTGTATTATTCTCTTGAGACCAGTGGTGCCGAATAAGTCAACTGAAATCAATTTTGGATACCGAAATAACTTTCGGTTAACATAATTTTAAATCCACAAACCTAAATAACATTCGGTTTTCACGATTATTAGTTTTGTAATATTTAGGATTTTTGGAGATTTTTCTTACGAGGCCGAAAAATACTTCCAAAATTGCTAATTTAATAATATTAAAATTAGCCTTCTAATTACTTCGGAATTTCGGTTCATTTATTCCGGATATCGAAACAACAAACGGATAATTTTGTAGTGTTTCCTTTGTCGAGCACTGCGTCCTACATAAATTTGGTAGTATTTGGAGAATGTTACACGGAACCAAAATTATTAAATTATTAAATAAATTAATTAAAATAAATGAGGCCGTGAGAGAGTTGCTGTGTTGTCTGACTGAGAAGAGGGTGGCATAAACTGTTAGGAGGTGTCAGGTGGGGGGATGAGGGAGGTGTCATAAAGATGATAAAGATGTGAGAATATATATATATATATATATATATATATATATATATATATATATATATATATATATATATATATATATATATATATATATATATATATATATATATATATATATATATATATATATATATATGAGAGAAGAAAATTAAATCTCTCACTCACTCTCTTTCCTCTCTTCTCCTCTCGGCCAAAATCAACAGCAAAGAAAAAAAAAATAAGAAAAGGAAAAATCAAACCGAATATTCGAGATCAAACCGAGACAAGTAATACTGTTATTTTCGTTCATTTCGTGATTTTATTTATATCTATTTTGGTTCGTTTCTTTATTTAATTTAAATTTGTGTATGTAAAATGTTTTGGTTCGTTTCTTTATTTAATTTAAATTAAATTATCTTGTAAAAATGCTTGATTCATATTTTGCACCATTAACTGATATTGAGAACTGAACTATATTAGTGGGTCAAATTTAACATATATAGATATTGTGATATTTACTATTTTTAATTTTAAAAAAAGAAAAGAAAATTTACATACGCCAAAATCATGCAAAATACGATTTGCATGCAAATAATAATTTTACATGTAAACCGTGGTCCCGTATACAAGTAGAGAGAAAAGAAAAAGAAAAGAAAAGAAAAGATAAAAAAAGAGTAACTGGGCCTGGCCCAGCCCAGTAAAAATAAAAGAAAAAAAAAGTGGACTGGATTTAACTTGGGCCAGAAAATATATATATATATATATATATATATATATATATATATATATATATATATATATATATATATATATATATATATAAATATAAAATAATAATAACTTGGCCGGCCAGCCAAGCCCAGTAAAAGAAAAAGAAAAATAAAATAAAAATGAGTGGGCTTGGGCCTGGGCTAGACAGAAAAGAAAAGGAAAAATAAACTTAAAATAAAAATATGAAAAAGTGGGAATTTAGAAGGTTTGGGCTTGATGGATAAAATGATTAAGGGAATTGAATTGGACTTGGTTTGGATTAATTGGACATAATTGATAAATTAATAATAGTAATAAATTAGATTTTAATTAAAAGAGAAAAGCATATTAATATATATAATTGAGCCTAGAAATGTAATAAATGCATACGTTGAGTTTAAAAATAATGCAGTATTATTATATGATTCACTTGATTCCCAAGTTGGGTTATTAATTGACACTAAGAATGAAATCAGATTATTGTAATATTTTTGATGATATGTATTGTGGTACAATTGTGCACTAATATCTATCATGCTACAAGTCATGTGCCTTGATATTACAAATCATGTGTATTAATATATCATGTGTTAATATATCATGCTACAAGTCATATGTTTTACATGTCATGAGTTTTGATATTACAAGTCATGTGTTTTACATGTCATGTACTTTTATATTATAAGTCATGTGTTTTACATGTCACGTGCTTTGATATTACAAGTTATGTGTTTTAATATTACAAATCATGTGTTATGATACTACATATCATGTACAACCATGGAAATGCAAGGATGTTATCATGAATTGAAAAACAATTAAAGAAGGGTTATAAAATTTCATGTGCATAATTCATTATAAATACGGGGATGGGAGAAACTATATGATGGATAAGAGTCTTACCGTATAAGAATTGATTGTATTGTTAGGGCCGGGATTTTTTTACTGCAGCGGCCTGGGTGATTATTGATCACTAATTGATATTATCCAGAGTGGTATGTCCGTTACTGTATACAGTACGGAACTTGATTGTAGTGCCTAACGGCATGTCATGGTTTAGCGCCATGAATATTGTGGCCGGGTCCCGGGTATGCACTAGCACTTATACGACAATAAAGAATAGCGCTATCTTATCTATTAATACAGTTTCTAAAATTAAATTGGACGAGAACTGAGACCAATAGAATATATGATTAAATAGATAGAGTAGTTATTATCATGTTCATTTATTTATGCATTTATTTATACTTGACTTCATGTTAATTTATATGTTGCCTTCATGTTAATTTATATGCACACAAACAACACTGACATAAACATGCTCATGCACACTGATATTCCTGTACTATGATAGTACACAATTCCTCTTTAAATGTATTACTTGCCGGGTTTAATCCCCTGGGTTTTGAATCCAGATTTAGAACATGAAGAAGGGGATCCAGCCCCAGTTGAAGACCCGTACTTCGTTGGACATATCGAGTGACAATAGGCAAGCGAAATACCTCTGGAGAACTTTTGTATATTTTGTTTATATTTCCTTTTGTCTGGGCACTGCTTTTCTCTTTAACTCTTTTGTGTTCAAATTTAAAGCAGTGTGTCGTTTTATGTAATAAACTTTTTGTATAAAGAAATCATTTCAGTTTCAGACATATTATTTATTTATCTGATTGTGGCAGTAGTTACGGTTATTCCAAGATCCTGTGACTGTTGGGTTGTCTAGTGAAAATAAATAGTAACGTCCTCCATTTTAGGAAGCAGCTGAAAAACGGGGGCGTTACAGGGTGGTATCAGAGCTCTAGGTTTAGGTGGAAGACCATAGAACTACTGCCACATAAGAACATGTCTGTGACTTATTCGTAATAATTGTTTCCTATTCTTTGATACCTATCAGATCTAGTATCGTACCTATCCTATTGTTTTCTATTCGTTTGAGGTATCTATCTTGAATTTTTTTTATTGATTCTTATCTGGACCGTTGCAGAATAATGTCGACCCGATCTTTTTTGAGTATGAGTGTAAGTCCGATAGATGATACGTCCGATCTTAGGAGCCATGAAAAATTGGCATGCGATCAAAATCGGTGTCTAAGATTTGGAATTTTCTGGGATGGCTGAGTATTATTGAACATTTGTATAGAACTTTACAAGACCTTACCACTTTAAATAAACAGATCAGAAAATGAGTTAGAATATGTCTGAACAAATGAATGTAATAAATCATTTGAGAAATTAAAACGGAGTCTAATAACAGTACCAGTTCTAGCAATTCTTGAGACTTCTGGAGAGGGCATATTCATGCTCTATTTTTATATCATTCGATAAGCAAAGTAATTCTGTAGGCCGTGCATTTAAGATTTAAATTTTCATCTATACCAAGAATTTCAGACGAAGTTTAAATGAATTATTAAGTACAAATTTCTTTGGAGAAATATAGTTACGTTTGGACATAACTACTATGCGAATCTTAATCATGTGAGATCTAATATTTTATTGAGTTTCAGTGTTATTAATAGGAAAGAAGGATGAGAGTAAAAAGTTGTGTGTGAATTATAGAGGTTTAAATATAGTTACAATCAAAAAAAATATCCACTACTTATGACAACTAATCTATTTGATCAATTGAGAGAAGGAAGAGAATTCTCGAGGATAGATCTTTAGTTGCGATTCTATCAAGTAAATGTCCGAACAGAAAATATTTCAAAAACTGCATTAGAACCAAACATAGTCACTATGAATAATTGGTGATACTGTTTTCAGTAACTAATACTCCAACAATATTTATAAATTGATAATGAATTATAAAAAAAATAAAAAAATAAAAAAAACAAAACAACAACCTATGGAAGAATAAGTGTAAAAATATAAAGAGATTTTAGAACACTGAGAATTTTGTAGAATTAGTCAAGTTGAAAGTAAAGGATAATAAATTAATAATAAACTATAATTAAAGAAGACAAATTTTATTATGGCGGAACATGACATTGTATTTTGTTACTCAAGTTAGGCTTATTTTTCCAAATGATTGTCTTATCCATTGCTTTTGTTGATCATTCTCCATTTGACATTTTGTACCTTTCATCTGAATATTATCATAATATGATTCCTGTCTTAAACCTTTTATATATCACAAGTCTTATTAAGTTGGCGAGGCAATTGTAGAGATGTATTCTCTGGCGCCAACAATTGCAGTCGCTTAATAATATCGTTGTATGTGATTGAATTTTGTAACTAGTCATGAATTCATTTCTTATCTTGTGTCCCTACCAATCATAATCTTGTTACATCGATATCATAATAGTTCAGATTCATTTTCATTTCTAGAGTCGATTACAACATGTAATCGGAGCTTGAGAATAAACTCTACAAAAATATTTATCACCTATATCTTACACATTACTTAATCAGGATGGCGTGACACTCCAAATTAGTAGTAGTTATTTCTGATTAATTTTTTTTCTTGTTTTTGTTTTCCTTCACCTAAATAAATCTTCAAGAATAAATGGTAAATTCTGTCTATCCATTATCATTCCTATAGAAAAAAAAATGGAAGTCATTCATGATATATTACATATCTCAATATTAAGAAAACGCTTAGCTGGAAGTGCAAAATAGTAAATCTATCAAAAGTAGACTTGAGATCAGAATTAAAATATGAGAAGTGACATATAAGAATCATTAACCGACAGGAGAAGTTTTAAAGGATAAAGTAATATTATTAGTTCTTATTTCATGGAATGTACAATCACCAGGAGATTCAACTTGGGAGCTTGAAAAGGGCATCAGGACAAAATATGCATACATTTTCTCATGATCAAAAACACCAATTAAATTTCGAGGACGAAATTTTTTTATTAGGAGGGTAGGATATAATACCCCAAATTTTGAGCTACCTGTATTGCTCCCTTGAGACCAGTGGTGCCGAATAAGTCAACCGAAATCAATTTTGGATACCGAAATAACTTTCGGTTAACATAACTTTAAATCTACAAACCCAAATGACATTCGGTCTTCGCGATTATTAGTTTTGTAATATTTAGGATTTTTGGAAATTTTTCTTACGAGGCTGAAAAATACTTCCAATATTGCTAATTTAATAATATTAAAATTAGCCTTCTAATTACTTCGGAATTTCAGTTTATTTATTCCGGATATCAAAATAATAAACGGATTATTTTGTAGTGTTTCCTTCGTCGAGCACTACGTCCTACATAAATTTGGTAGTATTTGGAGAATGTTACATGGAACCAAAATTATTAAATTATTAAATAAATAAATAAATAAAAATAAATGAGGCGGTGAGAGAGTTGCTGTGTTGTCTGACTGAAAAGAGGGTGGCATAAACTGTTAGGAGGTGTCAGGTGGGGGGATGAGGGAGGTGTCATAAGATGATAAAGATGTGAGAATATATGTATATGAGAGAAGAAAATTAAATCTCTCACTCACTCTCTTCCCTCTCTTCTCCTCTCGGCCACTCTCTTCTCCTCTCGGCCAAAATCAACAACAAAGAAAAAAAAAAGAAAAGGAAAAATCAAACCGAATATTCGAGATCAAACCGAGGCAAGTAATACTGCTATTTTTGTTCATTTCGTTATTTTATTTATATCTATTTTCGTTTGTTTCTTTATTTAATTTAAATTTGTGTATGTAAAATATTTTGGTTCGTTTCTTTATTTAATTTAAATTTGTGTACGTAAATTATCTTGTAAAAATATTTGATTCATATTTTGTACCATTAATTGATATAGAAAACTGAATTATATTAGTGGGTCAAATTTAACATATATAGATATTGTGATATTTACTATTTTTAATTTAAAAAAAAGAAAAGAAAATTTACGTACGCCAAAATCATGCAAAATACGGTTTGCATGCAAATAATAATTTTGCATGCAAACCGTGGGCCTTCACATATACAAGTAGAGAGAAACGAAAAAGTAAAGGAAAAAAAAAAAGAAAAAAAAGAGTAACTGGGCCTGGCCCAACCCAGAAGATAAAGAAAAAAAAAGAGAAAGAGAAAAAGATTAGAAATAGGGAACTGGGCCTTGCCCAGCCCAGAAGATAAAGAAAAAAAAGAGAAAGAGAAAAAGATTAGAAATAGGGAACTGGGCCTGGCCCAGCCCAGCAAAAATAAAAGAAAAATAAAATAAAAAAAGTGGGCTGGATTTAACTTGGGCCAGAAAAAAATATATATATATAAAATAATAATAATAGACTTGGCCGGCCAGCCCAGCCCAGTAAAAAAAAAGAAAAATAAAATAAAAATGAGTAGGATTGGGCCTGGGCTGGACAGAAAAGAAAAGGAAAAATAAAATTACGAAAAAGTGGGAATTTAGTAGGCTTGGGCTTGATGGATTAAATTGTTAAGAGAATTGAATTGGACTTGGTTTGGATTAATTGGACATAATTGATAAATTAATAATAGTAATAAATTAGATTTTAATTAAAAGAGAAAAGCATATTAATATATATAATTGAGCCTAGAAATGTAATAAATGCATACGTTGAGTTTAAAAATAATGCAGTATTATTATATGATTCACCTGATTCTCAAATTGGTTTATTAATTGACTTTGAGAATGAAATTAGATTATTGTAATATTTTTGATGATATGATTGTGGTACAATTGTGCACTAGTATCTATCATGCTACAAGTCATGTGCCTTGATATTATAAATCATGTGTACTAATATATCATATGTTAATTTATCATGCTACAAGTCATATGTTTTACATATCATGAGTTTTGATATTACAAGTCATGTGTTTTACATGTCATGTGCTTTGATATTACAAGTCATGTGTTTTACATGTCACGTGCTTTGATATTACAAGTCATGTGTTTTAATATTACAAATTATATGTTATGATACTACATGTCATGTACAGTCATGGAAATGCAAGCATGTTATCATGAATTGAATAACAATTAAAGAAGGGCTATAAAATTTCATGTGCATAATTCATTATGAACATGGGGATAGGAGAAACTATATGATGGATAAGAAACTTGCCGTATAAGGATTGATTGTATTGTTAGGGCCGGGATTCTTTTACTGCAGCGGTCTGGGTGATTACTGATCACCAATTGATATTTACCCAGAGTGGTATGTCCGTTACTGTATGCAGTACGGAACTTGATTGTAGTGCCTAGCGGCATGTCATGGTTTAGCGCCATGAATATTGTGGCCGGGTCCCGAGTATGCACGGGCACTTATACGATAATAGAGAATAGCGCTATCTTATTTATTAATACAGTTTCTAAAATTAAATTGGACGAGAACTGAAACCAATAGAATATATGATTAAATAGATAGAGTAGTTATTATCATGTTCATTTGTTTATGCATTTATTTATGCTTGACTTCATGTTAATTTATATGTTGCCTTCATATTGATTTATATGCACACAAACAACACTGACATAAACATGCTCATGCACACTGATATTCCTATACTATGATAGTACACATTTCCTCTTTTAAATGTATTACTTGCCGGGTTTAATCCCCTGGGTTTTGAACCCAGATTTGGAACGTGAAAAAGGGGATCCAGCCCCACTTGAAGACCCGTACTTCGTTGGACATATCGAGTGACAATAGGAAAGCGAAATATCCCTAGAGAACTTTTGTATATTTTGTGTATATTTCCTTTTGTCTGGGCACTACTTTTCTCTTTAACTCTTTTTGTTCAAATTTAAAACAGTGTGCCGTTTTATGTAATAAACTTTTTTGTTTAAAGAAATCATTTCAGTTTCAGGTATGTTATTTATTCATCTAATTGTGGTAGTAGTTACGCTTATGCCAAGATCCTGTGACTGTTGGGTTGTCTAGTGAAAATAAATAGTAACGTCCTCCGTTTTTGGAAGCAGCTGAAAAACGGGGGCGTTACATCTAACTCCCTGATGCATTTTGGTAGTTTTGAAGGTTGCCTTTTCTTGATCCGCCTAGTCTGTTTCAATTTTTCTTTACATATGATATTTTCGAGGCGCTTAGCCATAGTGTTCCTAGCAAAATCTTTGTCAAAGTTGTTGAGTGTTGCTAGCAGATCCATGTATACCACACTTTTGTGAGATGACTCCTGCCCAAAATTCAGAACTCTTCTATAACTCCCCTCCCCATTTTGTCTGTTGTCTTCTTGTAGGTTGGCTAATTCACTCTTTGTTGCCTTGCTTCTCCAGATATTTCTGTGGGCTTGGTTCTCCTTCTACTCCAGCTCCAATAACCTCACTCTTATCTGAGTCAACACTCAGTTCTTCCAAACTGCGGGTCCCCCATGTTCTATCCTTTTCCCTATTTTCTTCAATCATACTCCCACATAGCACCTGGGTCCCCTTCTGTATTTCACAATCCCCCACTTTATTTAGAGACCCGCCAGACCCACCGATGTCTCCCCCAAAGTCTTTAGTTCCCCCACCTGAGTGGGTCCCACACTCCCTCTGTTCTCCCGATAAAAGGAGTCGAGCCTCTCTACTCCCAAATACTCCCTCCCTATCTATTAAATTGTCACCATCACCTCCCCATCGTGATTCTCTCCTTGTTATTAAACTGGTGTGGCTTCCCACCTAAGGGTCGTCCTTTCGTCTCCCCAGGGTTCTTCCATTTTCCTTTTCCCTTTCTTCTTCAGCTCAGGATCTTGCTGTCCTCTCACCCTTCGGCAAGTAATTTCGTCACCTTCCCCAAACGGGTAAGATCTCTAATTTCTTTGGTGTCAATGAAAAGTTTTCCCTCCTCATTTCTCCTCAAGATCCCAAAATTGGACCCTTTCTTGTAAATGACCAGTAGGTCGTCCTCCATCCAAACTACTTTTCCTTCTTGTAGTGTAGTTGTTCGGTCAATCGAAAAGGGATGCCTTTGAGTTTCTTCAAGGGGGCAACTTTGGGCAGGGAGCCCCTACGTGCCTCTCAGCGGAGGTAGGTGACTTTCTGCCCGAGCCCTTTCATTCTCTAGCCCCTTGTCTGTACCCGCTTTGAAAGTCCACTCCTTTTCTTCCCGAAAATACTTAGTTTGACTTTGAGACAACCACCGGCCATAGTTCTAGAAAAAGAAATAGAGAGAAATGGAACGAGAATCAAGGAATGGAATATGGAAGTAAGATATGTTGTTGGATGACTCATGCATAGATGTAGAAGACCCCCACAAGTTATCTAAATCACTTAGACTCACTTATAGATAGCCTTAATTTCAATACCACTCTGTAATACTCTAAATTATACACCAAAAGCTTTGATGATGCGACTAGTTTTTGGATAAGACATTATCAACAGGTACCAAAAAGCAAGTACATTGGTCTGCTGCAAAAGAATCATGTAATCATAGTACATAAAAGGAAAGATCTGATCATACTAAAATCCAATACATAACACCATCCATAATATAACGATGGAAAAAGAAAAATATAAGCAAAGATAATTAACAACTATACGTAACTTGGTTGTGCTTAGATACAAGCTCCCAATTAGACAAAGAAGGAGCTAGCTCAATTAAGGCCAAAAATAACGACTGATGGACAAAATGTATTTACATTAAAAGTAGAAGATCCCTCAAGCTTCAATAATTCGCCCAGTCTTGGAATTCAGGATCATCAATAGATGAGTCAATCTTGTCCTCAACTGCATGGTTATCAAAATCTAGGCGTGTGGAAGTAACCTAAGTGTTAGACAAGAATTGAATTGAGCACGTGACATAAATTAACTCAGGAAATATATAGGTAAAATAATGGGAATTAAAAGAATGAAATCAAGAAAAACTTTCTGCAGAAAGCAAATAAAACAAATGCACTGGTTATTCAACATGGTTACAAGTTAAACTTTAAGGACTCATTATTTAATCATTAGTTGGAACTATAAGTAATGAATAGTTTGCATATTAAGGGAGTATCTAGTAATAGCGGGACTCCTAATATGGTCATCATCAAAGCTGGAGTGGTTACAACCTAAACCGGAGAAGGGTCAATTACGAAGCCAGAGAATAGCCTATGGTAAAGCCAGGGAATAGTCCACAGTAAAGTCAGAGAGTGGTTAATATCAAAGCCACAGAATGGTCAATGACAGAGCTCGAGAATTGTCACGGTTGCAGAAGGGATAATTAACAACGCAGAAGGCTATGTTAGTTAATCAAAATATTGCTATCTTACATTAATACTTTTGTGTATCCACTACTTATTTCCCCTTTAACCACAGTTATCATATTTAATAAGTTATTTAAGTATCAAGCAAGATCAAGTCATGTGCATAAGATTCTAGGTAGGATCCAAACAAGTATCAATTCGTGCCAAGTCTAAGTTAAGATATGGTTTATCCAGTAGGATTATTAATCAAGTAGGGATCTTAATAATAAAATAATAAATCTTACTAAATTTTGGTAAAGATATTGAATGAATTAGAGAAATTTTCAAATGAAAAATGGTAGATTAATGAACTTCCCAGTGAACCCAAAATTAGCTAAGTTGAATGTTGGGAACAAAAAATACGGAGATTTTACAAATGCTTATAGTCAGCATTGTCGGCGGAGATGGATGTGCTTGCGCTGAATTTGTTGCACCTATGATGGATGCACACCAGTGCACAAGTTGTTGATCCCGCTCAAGAGACATGTTGTCGGTGCAGAAGTTGTTGCATTGGCGAAGGAGACATGCCTGCACAGAAGTTGCTCTACTGGCAAAAGGTTTAAATTCGATCTGATATAGGTAAAATGCAAACTCAAAAGTTATAGGAAACTGAATTATCTTTATAACAAGACCAAGATCAGTTTCATTTGGTTAAAGCCATTGAGCCTGACTAAGTAAAGAAATGTGAGCTAATATCTAAGGCTGGAAGTGAGCTACAACTTTTGCCTAATGAGAGAAGAATAAAAATGGTTTTAGCCTATAAAGATTGAAACTTTTGTAAAGTCTGCTACGTACTATTTTTTATCATTTGAGTTGGACCAAGCAACTACATAGATTAGTTTCCCTGGGTTTTGGGTCTTATTAGCGCAAATCACTGTAGCTTTTGGGTGAAGTCAAGGGATCCCACTGACATGCTTCTATTTTCATATTGTAACCAAAGTAGGCTGTGGCAAATTATGATGAACTGAACTCAAAAGTGTAATGCCATAAAATCTAATCGGCTATTTTGTATGTCAAAGGTTGATTTTGCATTCTGCACAAAATACCATATGTTCATAATGTTTTGTTCTTTAATTTTTTTATAGTCAAACTCATACATATATATCAATGTTTAAAATAACGATAATAGTAACGTCACGTTTTGTCTCTATTAGGTTATATAACATATAGCGTAATGCATAACGTTATGCGATTTTATATTTATTTAATAAAAATAAATATAAAACTATATAAAATAAACTTTATGAATTAAAAACTGAATTAAAAAAATTCTAAAATAAAATATATAAAAAATTACATTCCAGTATTAATTATAAATTTCTAACAAGTTTTACAGTAATTCTCATATTTATTTTCATAAATTAAGTTACATTCACGCCCATAATTTCAATCATCATCTAAATAAGAAAATAAGATTTCAAATTTATTTTTAATTATTATCAATATTGTAACTTATATTTTGTAATGCTCAATTTATATTATTTTTAATTATTTATTTTAGATTAGCTGAGAATTCAATTTAATTCGCAAATAAGAATTTCAATAGTTGGAAAAGAATTATAACAAAAAAAATTTAGTAATTAGAAAGGAATTAAAATAATTAAATAAGGATGTATAAGTTAACAATGCCACAAACAATCAAATAAGTAAACAATAAGCCGTCAAGTGAAAAAAATTACAGCAATTCGCTAACAATCAAAAAAATAATCGAAATCAATATAAAACTATTTAAAAATTATTGTGAATAATATAACAAAATGTAATTTAATGTAATGTAGCGTAAAATAACTTAAAAATAACATAAAAAAATACACTCTTACGGTGCATTGAGTTATTTTTTACTGTTAAATAACATTGACTTTCTGTTAGGTTTCATAACGCAATATAACGGGTGCATAATGCATTATTTTCAACATTGATATATATTGCGACTTTACCCGAATTGATTCTCCTCAAATATGGTTCTAAAAATCCAAAGTTGAGCTTGCATATTCAACAAGACCCAATACATATGCAAAACTCCCCTTCTTTTATCTACCTGTTTCATTTATGAGGCTTATGTAGTTTTCTTCTTCTTTCACAATTAAAACTAAATAACAAAACAAGAACTTTTAACGTGGCCCTTATGTTCAGCCTCTCCACCATATATACTACATGTCTTTCTTTGTTATTTGTTTTTCTCCCGATGGGTTAGAGAGAATCAACAGGATTCAAAGTTAGTTCCCTTGGTCTGGACTAACAAAGTCTGTTAAGAAATTTCATTTTGTCTCGTGGGGACAGGTGTGCAAACATAAGGAAGTAGGTGGTCATGGGTGATAGACCTAAGAGCTTTTAGCATGGCACTTATAACCAAATGGCAGTGGAATATATCAAACCTCAAGGTTATTTGAAAAAATTGTTGAAATCAAAATACTGCCCACAATTGGGTATATAGCATGTAAAGAATTGAAACTCGACTACACATCTAGCTTTTGGAAAGGAGTTGCACTTCAAAAAGCCTATTCTATCTGGGAGTCAACTTTAAGCTGGGTAAAGGAAACAACATCTCTTTTTGGCCCAATGTCACCTCTCAAAGTACTATTTCCATTAATATACCTTAACACAAAAAATAAGGATGGACTGGTACGCAAATATTGGCATAGAAATAAATGGAATGTCACCGCAAACTTGGGAATAAATAACCGGACCAGAGCCGAATTGCTGAAATTATCACAAATCCTGGAAGGAGTATCTGTGCAAACCAGGATGAAGATTTTCTGGAATGGAGATAGGAGAAAAGGGCCACATTCTCGGTAAAGTCGATATACATACACTTCATTGATAGTGGCCTTAAATTAGCAGAGGCGAACTCGATATGGAAAACCAGATGCCTATCAATGGCTGTTAAAATATAAAATAATTTCTCTCAACCCTCACTATAACTTCGAAGTTTTGGTGTAGTGACAGGGTTTTTCAATATGGTATCAGAGCAACCCAGGTTCAATTCCTGCTGGACACGTATTTAATTGCGGGTTTTAAAAAATTATACCACTGCATTAAAGCCCAGGTTTCTACCCAAAAATGGGTCTTCAACCTGCGGGGGTGTGTTAAAATATAAAATAATTTCTCTCAACCCTCACAATAACTTCGGAGTTTTGGTACAGTGGAAGGGACTTTCAACATGATATCAGAGCAATACAGGTTCGATTTTTTCTGGGCACGCTCCCTCACTATAATTTCGAAGTTTTTGTTTGGAGAGGAATTAGGAACATCAAGTAGATGTTTTGATAGGGTACCACATTTGAAATCGGAAAGGGAGATAGCTTAGCCTTCTAGAAAGATATATGGTGTGATATTGTACCCCTCAAAACCTCATTCCCAAGAGCTTACGAGGCATGCCGCAAAAAAGAGGATACGGTTGCGAGTTTCTGGAAGAGAGAACGACGCGAGAATCGGAGCAATTACATAGCAATTACTCACTGAAACGCGAAGCTATTTAGCTCCGCTTAAGTATACAAAACGCGAAGATAACTTGATATTTTAACTCCGCGTTTTAGTTTGAAAATCCAAAGTATTTCAAAATTTGCTAAATTCTAAGCCATTTTGAAAACTTTGGAGGGGGTTCTGTTGGTAGTGAAAATTTCTAAATAAATGGGATTTTCTACAACAGAACGCGGAGCTAACTTTGTAGCTCCGCGTTTGGCTATTCTTAGCCCTGCATTGAACAAAACGCGAAGCTAATCGATAGCTCCGCATTCTGATAAATTTAACTCCGTGTGAACAGATAACTAGAATCCTAAATTGATTGTGATTGAGATTTGGGTTTATCCAATATCCAAATTGAGTCTAATCAGAATTCCAAATCAAGAGATTTAAATCAAAACTAAGATATTTAATTGGAATCCTTGATGAATACAAATTCTATTTAGATAGAAACTCTCATATTGACCTAAGACTATAAATACCCCTTTGAGGAAGCCCTAGGCGTCTTTTTCGATCATCTCTTTTGCATCTTAGAGAATTCGAGTTACGCGTGAGAGCCTTGAATTCGTGAAAACCAGAGAAGATCAAGATCCAAGTCGGCCGTCTTCTTCAAAAGAGAAGATCATCGTCGTCAGATCGTCCAAAAGAACTACTAGTTAGATCCTACCGCCACATAGATCCCACGTTAATATTGTAAAAGAGAGATAATTATAAATCCTCTCGTTTGTTCTTTTCTTGTTCATTTTTATTGTAATCTAAGTTGTATTTCAATAGAAGGAAAGCAATTTTTTGCTGCGAACAAATTGGCGACCACAGTGGGAGACGTCTCTTTCACCAAAGAAGAGATCGTGGCGCAATCTGACGTCGAGAGGATTGGATCCGACGTAAACATGCTAGTCGTTGAAATCGACCAGCAGAAGTACGAGGAGTATCTCTCCTCTGAGTCAGGTAACCTGACCGAAATGCGGCACTATCGTCGCGTGCGCTCCAATACCCGCAAATCGGGTAATCAGAGATCCACCATTAATCGAAGACTCTTGGAGACCGCGGCCAAAGAGCCGTTGTTTGGGCAGGAAACCCTAGCAGAGGATGATCTCTCTATGGCCGAAGAAGGCTCGGAAACTGGATTAACCAGAACCCAACTCCGGAATAGAAATCGGAGGGCTAGGCGAAAAGCACTTAAAGCCCGCGTTAAACGCGAGGCTATTCAGGAAGCAGAACACGAGGCTACAGCACCTCGCGAACTGCTTGTGTTAATCACAAAACTAGTCAGTATCGCGTTAAATACGAAACTGCAATTTGCGTTAATCGCAAGGATAAGCCAGCGTGTGATCCTCCACACGAGGCTATTTTATCTGGACTTAAAACCAGAGAAGCTCGCGTTAATCGCGAGAATAAAATTTCCTTAAAGCCAGCGTGTGATTTTCCACGCGAGGCTAATACTGAGCTTAGCGATATACGCGAAGCTAGTAAGACTTGCGTTAATCGCAAAATTTCTGATACTCGCGTTAATCGCGAGGATAAAATTTTCTTAGAGCCAGCGTGTGATTCTCCACGCGAGGCTAATACCGAGCTTAGCGATAAACGCGAAGCCAGTAAGACTTACGTTAATCGCAAGACTCCTTACTCTCGCGTAAATCGCGAAGATGATTGGCAAATTTGCATTAATCGCAAAAATCACGCTAAACGTGAAGTTATGACTCGCGTTAATCGCAAAAATAAGCCAGCATGTAAGAATCTTCTTCTACACAGGGCTAAGATTCCAGAAAATAAACTTTTGCAAAGACGTCAAGCCAACGTAAAACGCGAGGCTAGCGTATCCAAAAGCGAGGCTATTTCTCAGCCCCGCGTATCAAAACGTGAAGCTACTTCTTTCGCGTATCAAAACGCGAAGCTACTGCTCAGCTCCTCGTAAATCAACCTGAATACAAAATCAGGATTGATCATTGCAATGTTGAATCGGAACTTGACTCTAATGATCTCAAGGAGCTTCAGTGGGCTCCTGGACCCTCTCAACAGCTGAATGGGCCCCACAACTCTATATCTAAAGCCACTGATCTCAGGGAGTATCTAACCAAGAAAAGAAATATGAACTAAGTCTAATCTGAACCTACTTGTCATTGCCAGTAGTTTATGACAGCAGTATCCGCTGTAGTGGATAATTGTTGCTGCAGCAAGAACAAGATATCAGTATTCGACCGGTTGACTGAGTCAGATGAAAACCCTGCCAAGAAGACGAAGATTACTTCCTGAAGAAAAGAGTGGAGAATTGTAACTTCTAATATGGTCGGAAAGGGTAAGAAAATCATAGAAAAGAATAGTGATTCAGAATCAAGCGATGAAGAACTTTATCATTTTACCCGACTTAAGTCAGGCGCTATCCCGGTCTGAAACTATAAAAAACTTGTGAAAGGTTCTTATGACGACGATAGTGACAAATCGGCCGTAGCTTCTCCTCGTTCTTCGACATCGTCTAAATTGCAGAAGTCAGCATCACATATGATGACTAGATCTGACGATATCGACCAAAGATTTGAGGCCCAAGAACAAATGATTTGGGAGCAACAAAAGACAATCGAGGATTTTAAAATGATGCTCTCAAAAGTGATCGAAAATACTCAAAATATTGTCGAGGATAACGACAAGAAGGGAAAAGAAACTCCGTTCAACAAAACGAACGAGGAAGATAAAGAAGAAAAAGCCCACTCGACACATGAGAATGAGGATAAATATTCTTTTCATGACCCTCATGAAGAGAAAATTGAGAAGTTACAAAGCCAACTCGAAGCACTAATGCACAAGGAGTTGAAAGAATCAGGGGTCTCAAGACCATACCCGCCTGAATGGAATTTGGCACCGTACCCTGAGAAATACAAACCGCTCAAATTGGAGCTATATGATTGGAAAGGATCTCCCAGTCAACATATTTATTACTTTTTGTCTCAAGCAGGGCATTTAATGGGCAATGACCCAGTAATGACCAAGGTATTCTCAAGTACCTTGCGAGGGCCTACCTTCACTTGGTTTATACAGTTGCCCCCAGATACTATTAATACCTGGTTTGATGTTGAGAAGCAATTTCTTGCACATTTCTTTGAGGATGATACCGAAATTTCGGTTCATTCCCTCCTTGCAACTAAACAAAGAGAAAAATAAACGGTAAAAGATTTTATAGAAAGGTTTCGAGAGAAGTCCGTGCATTGCAAACACGGAATGGCCCAGGAAACTCTGGTGGAGACATGTCGGCATAATCTCAAAACCAACGTGCTCTTAAAAATGGGGGCCGTAGAGTCTAGGACTTGGAAGAATTTGCTCAAATAAGGAGAGTAAGCCGAAGACTTGATCCGTCGAGTTGAAGAGTCTCGTGGATCAAGAAATACTGGAAATAATAGGCCGTATACGCAAAACAATAATAAGAATAAAGGGAAAGCGGCAATGGCGTAGAGGCCGCTCCACAGAAGACAAATCCTCCGAGTCTAAAGCCTCAAAATCAAAAGGGCACGAGACAGAACATGCCTCAGAAAGAAAGGACATACACCTTTAAAGCGGAACAGACGCCTACACTCTTTCACCTGCTCCTTAGGAAGGGAATGCTAAAACTTCCAGAAAATTGAAAACCAGAGGAGGCTGGTAAAACCAACGACCCCAACTATTGTCTCTACCACCGGAATATTGGACACCCTACCAGAGATTGTTATCCTCTGAAGAACAGAATCCAAGTATTGACAGAAATTGGAGTCTTGACGTTAAAAGAGGAGCAAAAGAAAGTCACTGCCAATATGACAACCCTAGTGGTCGGAACCCGTGAGTTCCCTACGGGGGTGACCCCAATAGCAGAGGGAAAGCTGGTCATGAAAAATCATGACCCACATAAAAAGGCCTAGAAAGGGCTTGTCCCCGTAACAACTCAAAGAGCGAAAGTCATGTGGGTCCACCTGATCTACTACAGGATGAACAGTGGACTGCCGCAGGGGGTCAAACGAAAAAGCGGACTAACAATACTATTTCTACAAAAATAAAAAATGAATACATAATTGCAGGGGCATTTACAGACTCTGAAGAAGAGCCCGAAGTTATGGCCACTCATCAGGATGGGGCGGGCCCTTCTGGCACTCGATCTGGTAAACCATACCTCAAAGATTATACCAGAGTAGACCCGAAGAATATATACGGGAAACTCGCGAAGCCTGCAAAATAAAAGGGTCTTCGTTTCCAGAAGAATCCTGTAAGAGACGAAGAATGCAAGGAGGCTGCATTTAAGTTTGATATAATAACTCAGCTGGCAAATATTCCAGCTCAAGTCACGCTTTATGAGTTGTTACGATTATCGAAATCAACTCGCGAGGCGTTAAGAGAGACTTTGGCAGACTCTGAGTCATTCCTAGCTCAGATTATCGAGCTAACCAAGAACAGGACTCTTGCCCCCGCTGTCATCAAGTGAGGAGGCAGATCCCGCAGATTACTTTCTCTCCAGAGGATATGCAAGTAAGGAATATGAAGTATAATAGACCTTTATATTTCACCGAATATGTAGGATCCACGAAGGTGGACCGTATTCAAATTGATCTGGGGTCTGCATTATGCGTTATTCCCAGAAGACTGATGCAGCTATTGGGAATCTCTCCCCATCGTCTGACACCAACAAATACTACTATATACGGTAACGCTAATGACAGCTGTCCTCTTGGCAAAATCCGACTCCGGTGTCAAATCGGAGATTTGAGTACAGAAGTTACATGCTATGTTATAGACGCAGATACGTCTTATAATATTTTACTGGGGCGACCATGGATACACGCCTATATGATAGTCCCGTCGACTCTCCACCAGTGCATGAAATACTGCGATGATTAAGGAGAAGTCCGGACATTAGTTGCAGATAGGCAGCCATTCAAAGAATTTGAGAACTACTTCACGGATGCTATGCTCTATAAGCCAGCCCACGAAGTCTCTAACAATAAATGTAAAAGGCCTCAAGAACCCGAAGACAGCGGCAACGAGGCCGATACTGAGTATGAATCCCCTGAAGAGGATAACGGGGGTGATTATGAAATTAACCCCCGCATAAATTTTGATAATAATGTATCCAATGTAGCAGAGGATGAGTGGATTATTAATGAAAATATAAAATTAGTCTACGAGCCTACTGTAGCTATAGAGTCTGAGCCCTCTCGGTTCATGGCTTCAAAGGGAGCATCGATAAAAATCTCTCTGGCAGTCGCAGGACTGTATCTTTTCAGTTTCTCCCTGCGCTCTCTAAGACCTGGCCTGAAGGTAAGAAGGTCAGTGGTGAAACGAAACTGGGTTGCTGAGTCTGCACCACCAACAAAACTGAAGTGATGCCCTTGGAAGATTAGATCCACTGAGTAGCCAACTGCAAAAGAAGAATCAAGAGTTAGAAAAGTTGTTACAAAATCAGAAAATTTTCTAAGTATAGAGACGCAGAGTTAAATATAACTCCGCGCGAAGTTAAGAAAATAGCCTCGCGTTTTGACAAAACGCGAGGATGACAAGATAACTTCGCGTTTGCATAATAACGCGAAGCTAAGGGGATAACTCCGCATTAAGAAACGCAAAGAGAAATTTGTAACCTCGCGTTTTAATGCAACAGTTAATAAAGATAACTCCGCATTTACAAATGCAAAGATAACGCGATAGCTTCGTATAGAAGAAGACCAGAGGCCTTTCTTCTTCTCCAAGTCGTACGACCGTAGTACGGCGATTTCGCCGGTGAAAGAGATGACTGGCCGGTCAAAACCAAGCCAAATCACTCCGTTATTGCTCTAGAGTGCCCAAAAACGGAGATCCTTACCGTGATGGGAGCGGCGTGAACTGACTCGCCGCTGCCGCCGCTGCTTGCGTCGGGCGCTGGCAGCGAGGAAGCACGAGAGGAGGCGCGAGTCTTGGGTGCCATTGATCCTGAAGAAATCGAAGAGAAATCGATGAAAATTGGAGAAATTGATGAAAATCTGATAAGGTCGCCTGGTTGTCTAAGCTCTGGAGTCCGGAAAAATCTTCAAAATGAGTAAGGAAGAAGTAGAAGAGACTCTATTTAAATAAAAAAACCCGCCCCTTAGTATTCGGCATGAGAATCGGAGCAATTACTGAGCAGTTACTCACTGAAACGCGAAGCTATTTAGCTCTGCGCAAGTATACAAAACGCGAAGATAACTTGGTATTTTAACTCCGCATTTCAGTTTGAAGATCCAAAGTATTTCAAAATTTGTTAAATTCTAAGCCATTTTGAAAAATTTGGAGAGGGTTCTGTTGGTAGTGAAAATTTCTAAATAAATGGGATTTTCCACAACAGAACGTGGAGCTAACTTTGTAGCTCCGCGTTTGGCTATTCTTAGCCCCGCGTTGAACAAAACGCGAAGCTAATCGATAGCTCCGCGTTCTGATGAATTTAACTCCGCGTTAACTCTGCGTGAGCAGATAACCAGAATCGTAAATTGATTGTGATTGAGATTTAGGCTTATCCAATACCTAAATTGAGTCCAATCAGAATTTCAAATCAAGAGATTTAAATCAAAACTAAGATATTTGATTGGAATCTTTGATGAATAAAAATTCTGTTTAGATAGAAACTCTCATATTGACCCAAAACTATAAATACCCCTTTGAGGAAGCCCTAGGCATATTTTTCGATCATCTCTTTTGTATTTTAGAGAATTTGAGTTACGCGTGAGAGCCTTGAATTCGTGAAGACCAGAGAAGATCAAGATCCAAGTTGATTGTCATCTTCAAGAGAGAAGATCATCGTCGTCAGATCGTCCAAAGGAACTACTAGTTAAATCCCACCACCACATAGATCCCACGTTAATATTGTAAAATAGAGTGATAATTATAAATCCTCTCATTTGTTCTTTTCTTGTTCACTTTCATTGTAATCTAAGTTGTATTTCAATGGAAGGAAAGCAAATTTCTGCTGCGAACAAGTAGCATCTCTCTATTATCATATTAAACTGATATTCCCGAAAAATATACTAGCTTCCATAGTCTGGTCAACACCTAATCCCCTCAAGGTTAAGTTCACCGCATGGCTTCCTCTATACGATTGTCTACCCACCTAAAAAATCCTTAATCACCACAACATAACAACTCCTTTCTACTGTCCTCTATGTCAAACCTCCCCAGAAACTTTCAACCATCCTTTTCTATTATTGCTATTAACAAGTCAAATCTGGCAACACTTCCTCTCTCTACACAACCTCCCTCACCCTCCTCCCCTACCCCCCCCCTCCCCCATCCCTACATGCTCTATGACCTCAATGGCGGTGGTGAAGAGTCTCCTCAAACATCTCTACAGCATGGGACACTACCTCTCTGGCTATACTTTGGTGCATTTGGAATGAGTGCAACAAATAGATCTTCCTAAATAGCTGTTAAGACACTCCTTCTATCATGCATTGTATTAGCTACTATGTGGGCACTTGGTTACAAAAGTAGCCATCCTTCTTTACTTGTCCCAAACATATATACAATAACAACAACAACTAAGCCTTTTATCCCAAGTATTTGAGGTAAGCTACACGAACTAAAAAAGAGAATCACGCCAGATCAATTACTTTGATAGCCCTCCATTCATTTCTATCAAGTAATATCTCCTCATTAAAACCTCTAAAATCCATATCTTTTCGTATCACCTCTTTCCATCTATGTATATATATATATATATATATATATATATATATATATATATATATATATATATATATATATATATATATATATATATATATATATATATATATATATATATATATATATAGATATAGATATATATATATATATATATATATATATATATATATATATATATATATATATATATATATATATATATATATATATATATATATGTATATATATCTATATATGTGTGTATATATCTATATATGTGTGTATATATATATATATATATATATATATATATATATATATATATATATATATATATATATATATATATATATATATATATATATGTATATATATATATATATATATCTATGTATGTATGTATGTGTATGTGTATATATATATATATGTATGTATGTATGTATGTATGTATGTATGTATGTGTGTGTGTGTATATATATATATATATATATATATATATATATATATATATATATATATATATATAGTGTACTATTTTATACCTCCATGAAATGTAAAAGATGACTATATGTTGTCTTTGTTTCTCAAAATAAAGCGACAAAATGTTGGGTTTGAGACAGAAATTTCAACACAAACACCATAACTCGTGCTCAAAAAACCATCGCCAAGGCCCAAGCTGTACTGGAGGCTTCAAAGCAAAAGCTAACTGAGATAGCAAATCTCATAGAGAAGCTATTATACTGGCAAGAGCAACTCCAACATGAAACTGCCATCCAAGCGAAAAGGTTAGTCACTCAGCAACTCTCTATTGATAAGGAGTAGCTGGGTAGAAAAGTTTTGGCCAGAGCTAAGGAGATCCTCAAACACAACTGAAAGCCATAGAAACGAAGATGAAATCTATGGGGGAAGAGAGGAAGTCTTCCTCTTTTTCTTTTTCTTTCTTTTGTTTTGATCTTGTAATAAAAGCAGATGTTTCTGAATCACCTGAATTAAATTTATCTTCTAGTTTTCAAAATTATTAAGTGGATTTATGGCGCATACTTTGAAATAGAACAGTGAGCATTGCCCCTTGTATTCCATTAACAAAATTTTGACAGAATATAGAACAAAGTATATAGTCCAGTGATAGTACTTAATACATCAAGTAGTTCTTAGTACACAAAATAAAGATGAAGCAAAAGTTATGGCATGGTGTGAGTAGAGTGCCCTTCTCCATATCTGGATGATTGCACCGGGCTCTACCCATCTCTTCCGAATGGAGTACCGTCACCATCCTTCGCGTTTGGACCTGCACGCTGAGCTGGTGGCAGTCTCTGCTGCGCACTTTCCTGGAGGCTTTCTATCTGTGCTATGGTGTTTTCTTCTGAGAAGTATCCTGCTCAAGAGATGGCACTAAAATAAATATATCCAAGGCAAGATTGAATCGTGTACGTGGTGTTGTTGAAAATTAGATTGTTTCTCTCACGCTATATATTCCAAAAAATCGAGGCAACTAATATAGTTTTTATTATGGAGGCCGAACTATGGATGCATGCCCTCTTCCATAAACTACCCTCTTCCCTTAAGTTGAATGCCAACCCAAAATGACGTCCGCATTCACTCCATACTCCTTTGGAGAAATCCGTTTTAAGAATAGATGTGTTGCATCCTCTCTTTCTATTCAGCAGAGTACACATATATTTGGTCAATGCCAACTCCTTCATTGAAGTTTAGACTAAGTGAGGATTTCTTCTTTCTATAATAGCCACATAAAGTTCCTAACCTTCAGGGAGTATCTCACATTCCATATCTATTTTGCGTTCGACATCTTACACCAGCCATCTTTGAGGTGATTATAAGTTGACGAAATGGAGAATTGTCTCCCTCTTCCCCACCTCCAAATTGGCAGATCATGTTTGTCCCTTATTGGGATAGTATTTCCCAGCGGGTCTTTAAGTACTCTAAATTCGAAGTTAGCTGCTGTAGAATAGGATCTATTCGTTGTAATGTGGCAGGAATATGGCAGGAATTCCATATCTATTTTGCGTTCCAAAAACTCCCGCTTCATAGTAGTTTGGGAATATTTGTCTTAATGGAATGTCCGTAGCCCATCTATCCTCCCAAAAGGAAATAGTCTTCCCATTTCCAAGCTCAAACCGATAGTGGACCAGAATATTGGCTTTGAAGGAAGTACTCCTTTCCTGAATGCCGACATATGTGTTTTGTTCCGCATCCTAAACCTCCATGTACCCATTTTTGGACCGTACTTAGTGAATAACAGGCGCTGTAGCGTTCCTTCTGGACGAGACATTAAAGTCCACCACCATTTAATAAGTAGTGTCTCGTTGAATATCTCTAGGTTTATTATGCCTAGTCCTCCATCTTCCTTTGACTTGGACACTTGACCCCCCTGGACTAAATGATATTTTTGACTGTCCAAACATGGCCCTCCTCATAAAAAATTCCTTCGTATACTGTCGATCCTCTCCTTGACCCACACGGGTAAACGATAGAAGAACATGAGGTACATTGGTGTTGAAGTGAGGACCGAGTTGATTAGGACTACTCATTCCCCTATCGACAAGCATCTGTTTTTCCATCCATCAAACCTCTTCTCCAATTTATCTATTATTTCCCTCCAATCATCTCTCTTCGGTCTACCTAGTCTAAGTGGCACTCCCAGGTATTTGATAGGGAAGCAACTTTGCTGACACTCAAAAATGCTTTGTATTATGGTGAAAGTGATATTTTCCTATTCCAGATTAACTATAGTGGTCTTCTTAAGATTTATTCTTAACCCTGACTATGCCTCGAAGCAGCACATGATCCATTTCAATACAATGCCTTGTCTAATGTCGGTAGTGCCAAATAACAAGTTGTCGTCAGCATACTGTAAGTTTATCAATTTAATCGACTTTGATCCGTTGAGCCCCTCGAGGAATTTCATTTTCCTGACCTTTGTGATCATTCTGCATAACCCAGTGGCAATTAGGACGAACAGTAAGGGGGAAAGGGGGTCCCCCTGATGCAAATCTCGTTTGCATACCATTTCCTTACTTCGAACTCTATTCAGTAGTATGTGGCATTTTGCCGAGGCTAACTAATATTTTATCCACTTGATCCAGTGGATCCCAAATCCCTTCTGCTCTAGGACTTCCATCAGGCAATCCTAGTCTACGGTGTCATAAGCCTTCTCGAAGTCCAACTTCAACAAATAGCCGCCCTTTTGGGTCTTATTTACTTGGTGTATAATTTCATGTGCCTTTGCAATCGATTCTAGTATATTGCGTCTTTTGATAAAACCTAACTAGTAATCTCCAATCAATTGATTAAAAGAGGCGATAGCCTGTTGGCCAAGATTTTGGAAATAATTTTTAGGCAGCTATTTAACAATGCTATAGGTCGAAACTCTTTTACCGTCGCTGGCTCTTTGTTTTTTGAGATAAGGACAAGCTGCGAGTAGTTTATGTTATCTAAGTCCGTCCTTCTTGCCATAAATTCCTTTACGAGCTGTATTATATCATCTTTGATAAATGGCCAGAATTCTCAGTAGAAGAATAAAGGAAAACCATCTAGCACTGGTGCTTTATCTGTCTCCTGTTTCCAGACAGCTTTCTTAATCTCCTCATCTATCACTGCTTCCTCCAATCCCTTTAATTCCACTCGCGGACCCCACGTCTCCGAATACATTCTAATCCGTCGGTCGTTTCTTTCTCCAAATAGCCTTTGAAAGTGTGTGAGTATATGCCTCTGCAAATCCTCTTCCGTCTCCAAAATGTACTCCCTTATGTCAGTCTAGTGATTTTGTTTACTCAGCAGTGCATGTTAGTTACCTTATGAATAAAGGCTGTATTTGTGTCTCCTTCTTTTAACCAGTGGCGTCTAGCTCTATGTATCCAAACTCTATCCTCTCTTTTGAAGATTAGGTTAATGTCCCTTCTCATTTCCAGTAGCTCTTTTATTTCTTCCTCGTCCAGCTCCCTGAATTCTTCCCTTGTTTACAGACTATTAATTTCTGGCGTACAATGTCCTTAATCGCTCTCTCGTTCTGTAAGTACAGTCACTCCCATTTTGCTAGGGATTCCCTCAGTCTTCTAAGTTTAATACAAATATTTTTTGTTGCATCAACCGTCGTGGTTGGCTGCAGCCAACTTTCCTTAATCAACTCCCCTAACTTCTTGATGTTGAAGCTACCACTTTTCGAATTTGAAGATCCTTCCCATTTTTTTGCTGTTTTCCCTTGAAGAGAGACATATAGGTACATGATCCAATGTGGGATGTCTTACCGAGTATGCCGAAGCCAGGTCAATCTTGTCGTCCTATTCTTCGGAGATGAAGACCCAGTCCAGTTTCACAAGAGAGGGCCTCTCTCTCTCTCATATTAGACCATGTGTATAACCTATTTCCCATAGGTACTTCGATTAAGTGTAGACAGGATATGTGGTCATTAAACTCCTGTCTCTCTCTATCATTTGTGTCTCCCCCAAGTCGCTCGTTAGCATAACGTATAACATTAAAATCTCCCCCTACATGGACCTGTAAAGTTCGTCCTTATATGTCAGAGTCCTTCCCACAGCTCCCTGCGTTTATGGCTTTCGTGTGGGCCGTATAAAGCTATTGTCCACTGGGTCTAGCCATATGTTTTCCTCTGGAGATAGATTAAGGGATAATACTCTCCGATATTGTGGATTAGATATTCAAACCGATCTTGATCATACCCTATAAAAGTCCCACCCAACATACCAACTGACTTTTTCATCAGAAATTTAAACTTCTGATTGACAAATAAACTGTTTAGTCTATCTGGTCTTGCACCGTCCAACTTGGACTTTTCTAGACATACAATATCTGCCATATAATTCTTCATCACTTGTGCAACCATTCTTCTTTTCTTGTGGTCTCCCAAACCCCTCACATTCCAAAATAGGCAATTCATTGGGATTTGATCTGCACTCTATTTAGTAATTGAGCCATTGCTTAATCCCCCCTCAAGACCCTGGTCGACTCCAGAGTCTCCCGAGTCTCAACTTTTTTGATAAATTCTAGGTTACCTTTTTATTCACTTCCCTCCCTCTCCATGTTTACCTTGTATGTGTGTGCAATATCTAGTAAAATATAATTAGGCATGTAATTAAGCACATCAAAATTTAATAAATTCATATCTGCGTTGCCTTCTGTCTTCTGGATGCGAGTGTCGCAACTGCTCCTCTCTCACAATCATGTTTCCCTCTCTTCTCCTCTAGTATATGGCTTTTCCTATTGGAGTGATCAGGGTGGTCTCCTCGTCTCATTGTAGTTCTCATGTTTTTCTAAGTCGGTATTCAGTGCTTCTACTCCTATGCCCTCCTTTATGTCCTCTCCTTCAGTCAACTGACTCTGCTCCTGTATATTTGACCTCTGCTGTTGGTTGTCCTCAACAATGGTGGATCGATTCACCATTTATGGCGTATACTTTGAAAACTTAAAATTCACATGATTTAACCTTCGGGTGTTAATACTAACATAATTGATCTTTAACCATTCAGATGTACTAACATGACAAATAAAGAGATATAGAAGATAGACAGAGATAACTATTAACAGACTCTATCAATATTGAGTAAGACTATTCAGACGTTCTACCATGAAAGGCAAGAGTCCTCTATAGTGGAAACCTAACTATCCATATGTATTAACATAACAAATAAGGAAAGGACGTAGGTATTCTTAACATATGTTATGTTGGCCCAAACTATTCAGGGATCCTAACATGGCAGAGTCAGAGAGGATCCAATTAAACAAAAGAAATTATTAATATATTTAGTAAGGTTCATTGACATCGAGTCTGACAAAGATTGAGTAGTTCAAAAAAGACTTTCACAGCTAATTTTTAACTAGATGATTTAATATGTCCAATTTAAAAAAATATTTTGGGGAGTTGATTTATTACAGTCGGAGATAAAACCTTAACATGAAGTTTTACTGAGCAGTGAATGATTACACTCCTTACTGAGGAAACTGAATGAACTGTTTGCTCCTGTTTGCTCCCTATATGGGACTGAACTTGATCAAGGCGGGCAGCGCCCACCCCGGGCGGGGCCGTGGGTGCAGCCGGAGTACCCTGAAGGCATCACCGGGCCCTTCACAAAGGATACAGATACGGAGCGAACGACAGAAATCACTACCCTCTCCTCCTGTTCTCGCAAAATTCTAGCTGCAGCCACCGGCAGCAGTGCTAACGACAAATGAGAGATAACTATCAGCATTATGACTAGCATTGTTCCTTTACGAGAAACCATTGCCTTTTAGAGTTGGAATGAGTCGAGATTATGTTGGTGATTGAAGTTGTCTTGATTGGTACTGACTGAAACAAGAAAGTCGTTGGGGTATAATTATTTAAAGGTGGGATTTCATATTTACTTTGATTGTGCGTGGAAAGTTTAGGGAAGGAGTGAGTTGAGTTGTAGAGAAAATTGTCAAAACGCGTGGGAGGAGAGAATAGTAGTAGTGCCGACATTTCAAATTTGTGAGTAAATTAGATGGTTGAGTTGTGTGCGAGACAAAGAAGTCAGAACTTTCCAAGATAGATACTTGATTAGGATAAAAAAGTAGCTCGACGGCACAATTTGTGTCGGCTGTGTGTAGGCTGTTAGCTTATTTGTGGCATACTGCAGCCAATCGTAAACATGATGTCACGTCGGGTGGCCACTGCTAATAAAAATTTACCTAGTGTCTGCTATTTTTAAAAGTATGCCTCCATTAAAATTATAAGCCTGTCACGTTTGAGTCTCAAGACTTGAAACTCAAGTATGCAATCCTTTTCCGACACTCTTTTTTTGGTTCCCAGTTACCGTCTCTTTCCAACTTCAGTATAACTAGAAGTTTATAAACTCTTTTCTCCAATATGTTGACGATAGTTTGGTATTCATCTCAAATCCCTTATATTGTTTTCAGTTTCGCAGCTTACAGGTATTTTTTCTCTCATTATTTTAAAAAACGTTTAGAATATATCAGTAAATATCAAGAATTAAGAAACAATTTATCAAATTACATCTTGCTATGCACTGGCTTGAAAATTTAAGATCAGAGCCATCAAATTCGTGTTATAATATAGAATCTTTTTGGTCAAGTCCCCCCAACTTTGGCAAGGGGACTTTGCCCTTTGTATCCCTGAAGAAATATTCATAGCCCAATATGATTTAT
>JAYEPQ010000011.1:11368783-11381283 GCA_036321105.1 Dracaena cambodiana
CTAGAGTAACAAGATACAATGTAATGTTCCGCCATGATAAAATTTGTCTTCTTTAATTATAGTCTATTATTAATTTCTTATCCTTTATTTTCAACTTGACTAATTCTACAAAATTCTTAGTGTTCTAAGATCTTCTTATATATATATATATATATATATATATATATATATATATATATATATATATATATATATATATATATATATATATATATATTACACTTATTCTTCCATAGGTTGTTTTTTTTTATAGTTCATTATCAATTTATAAATACTGCTGGAGTATTAGTTGCTGAAAACGGTATCACCAATTATTCAAAGTGACTATGTTTGGCTCTAATGCAGTTTTTGAAATATTTTTTGCTCGGACATTTGCTTGACAGAATCCCAAATAAAGATTTATCCTCGAGAATTCTCTTCCTTCTTTCAATTGACCAAATAGATTAGTTATAATAAGTGATGAGTATCATATATTGTATTTTTCCTTCCATACTTTATCTATTTTTGTATATAAATAAATGCTACTCGGATATTTTTAGTGTCTTTTGCAGGTAATCTGAATTATACAAGGAAATGGCATGCAATCAGAGTGGGACTCAGAAATCAGAGTCCGAAAAGTTTCCAAAGTAAGCAAAACTACGAAACTATAATGTTGCAGAGACGTAAAGTCAAATACAGTCAGGAAACCTAATTAAACAAGACAAGAGATTCACGTGTAAAAATATTAAAGAAATTCGTACAATATTAAACCTCTAATTAACGGTATTTACCGCTAAATAGCGGCCAAAACGTGGGCCCACACGCCGAGTTTTCTCCCGTGGCATCTTTGTAATTTATTGGGTTTTGTGGTTCTATTAGAAATAGGGTTTGATTTCCGAGGCCTATATGTTGGCCGACCCTTGTATTTTGACGGGATTCTGGAATTTTTGTATTCGATTTTTCTTATTGGAATTTTTGTATTCGATTTTTCTTATCAATAAAGTTGGGGTTTTTGCTGAAGGTCGACGGCCACAACACCGTGTCCAGAGGTAACCCATTGTTCTTGAGAATTTTTACTTGCTTTCTGCATAGATTTAATTGCTTTCTATTTTAGGATTTACCGCTTTCTAGATTAGGGTTTATCATTTTATGAATAAAAAGTTAATCTTCCTTAGTAAAAATCATGAGTAGCTAATTAGATCAGCTCTAGGATGTAGATGAAGTAAAGATCCACCATGAAATTATTTTCTAATATTTTTCTTCTTAAATAAAATTGATAAAGCCATGATTTTTCAAATGAAAGATTAAAATACAAGGACCCGAAGTTTAGAACTTTGATAGGTTATACTTGAATTAGGATTCTTGATAATCTATGCTTAGTTAAGAATTGAGGATTTTATTTAGAACTTTGATAGGTTAGACGGGATTTTGATTTTTATTTGAATTATCTAAAAGATTTAGTTTATTTTTATAAGAAGTAGCATCTTTTGATGAGCTATACTTGCACAACACTTGATAGCTCATGCTTAGGGCACTTTAAGTAAAAATTAAACTAAAAAGATTGAATTTTTATGATAGAAGAAAATAATAGAAGTAAGAACATGATTGGAAATTAGTGGATTTTATATCCTAGGCTACTTAGATTAATCCGACTTCAACCTAGAACCTTTGGTTAGTCCGTTGAACTATAGAGAAAGTAAGAACACAAAAACACCTTAGATCCCTGTGAGACGACATGTACAGCGCTACAACGATACTGTGCGCTTGCAGTAAATATAATACATCAAGTTTTTGGCGCCGTTGCCGGGGATCGACGGTGTTTTTCTTACTTTCTCTAGCATTTTACGGGTTAACAGTGTGTGTGTGCAGGAAATAGAAATTGCAGAGACAGGAAGATTTAAAGGATTGGAAGAGCTTCTGGAACAAGTGGAAGAAAATTAAAAGTCAAATTCTACAGGTTAGCCGCTATTCAGCGGCTAGAACCGCTATTTGGCGGCTCCACAGGTACGTTCTGAAAACAAATTTTCTCTGTTCCTGTAGTTTTGGTTTTTGGTTCTGTAGAAAAATTTAAAAAAAACAAAAAAATTTAGGAACAGTAGAAATCACATTTTTTTTATTTGATCATATCTATTCCACCGTTTTATCTCTCCACCACACCCCACTTCTTGCATTAGTTTAGGAAGTTCACGCATACACTCACGGTCGCTGGTTCATGCCACATTAGACCCGTAATCAATTTGGTCGACTTGTGAGATCATATTTGTTCATGGGAGACAAGATGGACCACCCGATCTCGATCCTTCAGGATCGATGTTACCCGTTGCGTACATCATTACCATCATGCATCAAACTTCCACACATAGCGGGTAATCGCTACGAATTAAAACCGCAGTACATTAGTATGCTTCCCAAATTCACTGGTTCTGATTCAGAGAATGCATATCTCTTTATCAGTGAATTTCAAGAAGTATGCGTAATGATTAAACTGCAAAACTTATCGGAGGATGCAATTAAGCTCCGCTTCATCCCTTTTGCACTTAAGGATAATGCCAAGAAGTGGTTGTACAGTATGCCTACTGATTCAATCACTACTTGGAATGAATTCGTTACAGTGTTTCTCAAGAAGTATTATCCTATGCACAAGACGGCAAGAATCAGAAATCAAATCAATCAATTCCGTCAAGTGCCAGGAAAATCCTTCTGGAAATACTTAGAACGGTTTAAGGACTTATTAGCTCAGTGCCCCCACCATACAATAGAAAAGTGGCGGTTGTGTCAAATCATATACGAAGGACTTGATTACACATCCAAAACTCTTCTGGAATCCATGTGTCAATGGGAGTTTATGAGGAAAAACGAGGATGAAGCATGGAACTTTCTTGAGGACTTATCATGGAAGACTATGCAGTGGGAGAGTTCCACTGAGAAGCCCAGTATATCAACTTCTACTCACAAGAATGGGATCCATAGCGTCGACAGCTCTATAGCTGCTGAAGCAAAAAATCGCAGCACTTATAAGGAGAATTGAGGCACTGGAGACTCCTAGTACTCCATCAGTGGGTCAAGTGAATCAAATCCAAAGTCCCACATGCTTTAATTGCGGAACTCCCAATTATGTTCTGGAGGAGTGTTCATTGTTAGTAAATCCTATGGGTCCCACACTTGAACAGGGTAACACCATGTATCAAAGACCCGTTAATAATCCATACACTCCGACATACAATCCTGGCTGGAGGAACCATCCAAATCTCTCATGGGGTCAAGGGCAATATCAGGGAGCCCCGAACTCCAACATGCAGCCTCCAGCTACTGGTCAGTTCCCAAGACCAAATATAGGTGCTTATCAACACCCAAATGCTTCAAACTATGGGAACAACCAGAATAGACCACATGTACAAAACAACTCATATCCACAACAGGGCTCTAATAATGATCAAGAAAAGCGACTTCAATCACTTGAGAAGAATGTTGAAAATCTTCTCAAGTCTCAGTCCAACCTTGACACATACATGCAGAATCTTATGAAAGTGTCATCTGATTTTATTCAAAGAACAGATCAGCACCTGCTCGTGAACTCTCAATCTATTAGGAATGTAGAGCAGCAGGTTGGACAACTAGTAAATCAAATGAGCGAACGTGACAAGGGCACTTTTCCAAGTCAACCCATAACAAATCCTAATGCCAGTTCCTCAAATTTGAATCAGTCGCATGTCCACCAATGCAATGCCATTCACACGCTTAAATCTGGCAAGTAAGTGGACAATAATGTAGCCATGCCCCCTGATCCCACTCCTACCATCTCGCAGGCTACGTCACCTCTTCCACCCCTTTTTCCACAATCATCTCCATCATCTCCATCACTGTCACGTACTCATTTGGAAGAACCTGTTCCTGAGCCGAAAGCACCATATCCAAATCAGCTTAGGAAGCCTTCACCGCAAGTAGAAAAGATTCTTGAAATATTTTAGCAGGTGAAGGTTAATATTTCACTCCTTGACATTATACAACAGGTTCCTACTTATGCTAAGTTTCTCAAGGATTTGTGTGCTAAGAAACGAGTATGAAACGTTCCTGAGAAAGTTTTTCTTACTGCAAATATATCACATATCCTCTCTAACTCCTTGCCTATCAAGTACAAAGATCCAGGTTCCCCTACAATATCATGTACTATTGGGAACACTACATTTGATAGGGCGTTGCTTGATTTATGGGCAAGTGTCAACTTGCTTCCTTACACTGTTTATCAGCAACTGGGGTTAGGAAAACTTCAACCTACCAAACTCACATTATAGCTAGCTGATCGTTCAATTAAGAGACCACTTCGTATGGTTGAAGATGTGCTCATTAAGGTTGGCGAGTTTATCTTTCCTGTAGACTTCATTGTCTTAGAAACTGAGCCAATCTCCAATCCACGGAATCAAATACCTGTTATCTTGGGTAGACCATTCCTTGCAACATCAAGTGCATTAATTGATTGTAGGAGTGGCCTCATGAAGTTATCGTTTGGGAATATGACTGTGGCATTGAACATATTTAATATGGATGAGCACGCAACGAGCTCCCTCATTGAGGTCAACATGATTCACGGTTTGCATTCTCATTTAACCTCTTGCACTGATGATGAACCCTCATTTGAGCAAATGTTCAAAGATGAGCTCATGTTATTAGAAGAATTGGCACATACTGACTCTATGTATGATGATACTTGTGCAAGTGTGCCATCGATTTATGAGTAAACTTTTAAGGATTTGTTTGCAGAGGAGCTCGCATTACTTCATGAGTTAGAAGAGCCACCACCACATTCACTTGATCATATAGCACTCTTCTCACCTCATGATATTTCTACATGTATGCTTGTTACTAACGATGATTGGCAGGTTTATAATAAAGAATTCTTTAACCCAATTGTTAATGCTTACATGTGGACAAAGAAAAAGCGACGGCGGCATAAGCTACAGACAGGTAACTTCGTGACTTGTAGGAGGATGAGGAGATATAATAATGCACCCACTTTACGTTTAAAACGCACACACTATGAAAATGGGAAGCGATCGAGAGGTCGTAACCGCTTTTCATGCGTTAATAGGGTGATGATATTGAGATCGTAACTTTTACGACTCTCATTATTTGTATAGTATTTGTATAATAGTTTCACATTTTGTTTTACCATACTTGGTTTGTGTATAAGGGCATACACAAGTTTAGGTGTGGGGGAGTAGTTTTTAGGAGATTTTTATTTTTAGGATTTTATTTTATTTTAAGGATCTTTTTTTTATTTTTAGATTTTTGGGTTTCTTTATTTTACACTTTGGGAGTTTTTAGGGTAAATAATTTAAAAAAAAATAAAAAAAACTGAAAAAAATTTAAAAAAAAATTAAAAAGAAAAATTATGTTTTTCATCAATAGATCAAACTAATTACAGACATAGGAACAAATTTAGATTTATAATTAGATAGGAGAGTAGATTGGATGATACACTTTGAATTTTATGAAAAAGATCAAAATATGAAAAATAAATATCACTAACAGTAGTTTTGAGGCAAGTATACATCTATTTTTCAATTCACAATAGTTTATTAGGTTAAGAACAAAAATGATAACAATTGAGTAAGTTTTCTCTCTATAAACAAAAAAAGAGAAAAAAAAAGAAAAAAAAAGTGAGAATAAAATAATGGGGTGAGCCTGGTACTAAGGCAATAGCCTCGAGAGTGATAAAATAATGGGGTGCGCCTGGTATTAAGGCAATAGCCTCAAGAGTGAAAAAAGAGTATGATCTAAGTAATCGGGTACTTTGCGCCTAAGTAAGCGTGAATATTCGCATGAAAGGTGAAATATTCTAAAAAAAAGAAAAAAAGAAAAAGAAAAAAGTATGAACTGAGTAATCGGGTATGTTGCGCCTAAGCAAGCGTGAATATTCGCATGAAAGGTGAAATATTCCTAAAAGAAGAAAAATAAAAAAAAAGAAAAAAAAGAAAAAAAATGTTATGAGAGAGAAGATGAATCATGAGTTAGAATTCGAGTCCAAAACCGAAGTAGACTATCACACGTGCACATAGATGTATATGTGCCAATGGATTGTCTGTTGTGAGTATTGAAAGATAGGATTTAAATGTTTAATTAAAATGATAAGTGTATCTAATATGACGCTCGATTTGAAAATTGATAATCTAAATGCGTTCTTGAGTTTGTATATTAGTGAGATAAATTGATGAAAATATCATAAAAAAAGATTTTAATTTTCTTTTGTATAAAATTTTTATTTTGCTTGATTTTCAGTTATCTTTATTTTTCTTTTCTTTATTCCTTAATCTATTTTCTTCTTCAATTTTGTGGGTATATTTACTGCAAACCCTCACGAGACACAACTCGTCCACTAGGGTAACCTAGGGGTTTAAGGCTTGTTGCACGTGCTAAGTGCAATCGCGATTCCTGCGAAAGTGAGTTAGGATTTTTGTTTTTCTTTTTAGGTTTAGGTTTTGCTCGAGGACTAGCAAAAGATAGGTGTGGGGGTGTGATGAGTATCATATATTGTATTTTTCCTTCCATACTTTATCTATTTTTATATATAAATAAATGCTACTCGGGTATTTTTAGTGTTTTTTGCAGGTAATCCGAATTATACAAGGAAATGGCATGCAATCAGAGTGGGACTCAGAAATCAGAGTCCGAAAAGTTTCCAAAGTAAGCAAAACTACAAACTATAATGTTTCCGAGACGTAAAGTCGAATACAGTCAGGAAAACTAATTAAAAAAGACAAAAGTTTCACGTGTAAAAAGATTCAAGCAATTCGTACAATATTAGGCCGCTACTTAGCGGTATTTACCGCTAAATAACGGGCCAAACGTGAGCCCACACTCTGAGTTTTCTCCCGTAGCGTATTTGTAATTTATTGGGTTTTGTGGTTCTGTTAGAAATAGGGTTTGATTTTCGAGGCCTATATGTTGGCCGACCCTTATATTTTGACGGGATTCTGAAACTTTTGTATTCGATTTTTCTTATCAATAAAGTTGGGGTTTTTGCTGAAGGTCGACGGCCACAACACCGTGTCCAGAGGTAACCCATTGTTCTTGAGAATTTTTACTTGCTTTCTGTATAGATTTAATTGTTTTCTATTTTAGGGTTTACCGCTTTCTAGATTAGGGTTTATCATTTTATGAATAAAAAATTGATCTTCCTTAGTAAAAATCATAAGTAGCTAATTAGATCAGCTCTAGAATGTAGATGAAGCTAAGATCCACCATAAAATTATTTTCTAATATTTTTCTTCTTAAATAAAATTGATAAAGCCATGATTTTTCAAATGAAATATTAAAATACAAGGACCCGAAGTTTAGAACTTTGATAGGTTATACTTGAATTAGGATTCTTGATAATTTATGCTTAGTTAGGAATTGGGGTTGCTGGTTTTGTTTTTTATTTGAATTATCTAAAATATTTAGTTTATTTTTATAAGAAGTAGCATCTTTTGATGAGTTATACTTGCACAACACTTGATAGCTCATGCTTAGGGCACTTTAAGTAAAAAATTAAACTAAAAAGATTGAATTTTTATGATAGAAGAAAATAATAGAAGTAAGAATATGGTTGGAAATTAGTGGATTCTATATCCTAGGCTACTTAGATTAATCCGACTTCAACCTAAAACTTTTTGTTAGTCCGTTGAACTAGAACTATAGAGAAAGTAAGAATGCAGAAACACTTTAGATCCCTGTGAGACGACCTGTACAGCGCTACAACGATACTGTGCGCTTGCAGTAAATATAATACATCAATAAGTAGTGGATTTTTTTTATTGTTACTATATTTAAATCTCTATAGTCCACACACAACTTTTTACTCTCATTCTTTTTTCCTATTAATAATACTGGAACTCAATAAAACATTAGATCTCACATTATTAAGATTGGCATAGTAATTATGTCCAAACGTAACTATATTTCTCCAAAGAAATTTGTACTTAAAAATTCATTTAAACTTCGTCTGAAATTCTTGGTATAGATGAAAATTTAAATCTTAAATGCACGGCCTACAGAATTACTTTGCTTATCGAATGATATAAAAATAGAGCATGAATATGCCATCTCCAGAAGTTCAAGAATTGCTAGAACTAGTACTGTTGTTAGATTCCGTTTTAATTTCTCAAATGATTTATTACATTCATTTGTTCAGACATATTCTAACTCATTTTCTAATCTATTTATTTAAAGTGATAAGGTCTTGTAAAGTTCTATACAAATGTTCAATAATACTCAGCCATCCCAGAAAATTTCAAATCTTAGACACCGATTTTGATCGCATGCCAATTTTTCATGGCTCCTAAGATCAGACGTATCATCTATCGAACTTACACTCATACTCGAAGAAGATCGGGTTGACATTATTCTGCAACGGTCCAAATAAGAATAAATAAAAAGAATTCAAGATAGATACCTCAAACGAATAGAAAACAATAGGATAGGCACGATACTAGATCTGATAGGTATCAAAGAATAAGAAACAATTATTACGAATAAGTCACAGACATGTTCTTATGTGGCAGTAGTCCTATGATTTTCCACCTAAACTTAGGCTCTGATACCACCCTGTAACGCCCCCGTTCTTCAGCTGCTTCCCAAATGGAGAACGTTACTTATTACTTCTATTAGACAACCCAACAGTCACAGAATCTTGGAATAACCGTAACTACTCCCACAATCAGATAAGTAAATAACATGTCTGAAACTGAAATGATTTTATTTATACAAAAAGTTCATTACATAAAATGACACACTGCTTTAAATATGAACACAAAAGAATCAAAAGAGAAAGCAGTGTCCAGACAAAAAGAAATATAAATAAAATATACAAAGACTCTCTAGATAGTACTTCGCTTGCCTATTGTCACTCGATCTGTCCAACGAAGTACGGGTCTTCAACTGGGGCTGGATCCCCTTCTTCACGTTCCAAATCTGGATTCAAAACCAAGGGGATTAAACCCAGCAAGTAATACATTTAAAAATAGAATTATGTACTATCATAGTACAGAAATATCAATGTGCATGAGCATGTTTATGTCAGTGTTATTTGTGTGCATATAAATTAACATGAAGGCAACATATAAATTAATATGAAGGCAAGCATAAATAAATGCATAAATAAATGAATATGACAATAACTACTCTATCTATTTAATCATATATTCTATTAGTCTCAGTTATCGTCCAATTTAATTTTGAAACTGTATTAATGGATAAGATAGCGCTATTCTCCATTGTCGTATAAGTGCCCGTGCATACCCAGGACCCGGCCCCAATATTCATGGCGCTGAACCATAACATGCCGCTAGGCACTCAGTCAAGTTTCGTACTGTATTACAGTACGGACATACCACTCTGAATAAATATCAATTAGTGATCCAGTAATCACCCAGGCCGCTGCAGTAAAAAAATTCCGGCTCTAACAATACAATCAATCCTTATACGGCAAACCTCTTATCCATCATATAGTTTCTCCAATTCCCGTATTCATAATGAATTATGTACATGAAAATTTTTAACCCTTCTTTAATTGTTTTACAATTCATGATAACATTCTTGCATTTCCATGGCTGTACATAACATGTAGTATCATAACACATGATCTGTAATATTAAAACACATGACTTCTAATATGAAAGCACATGACATATAAAATACATGACTTGTAATATCAAATTACATGACATGTAAAACACATGACTTGTAATATCAAAGCACATGACATGTAGCATGATAGATGTTAGTGCACAATTATAACACAATGCATATCATCAAAATTATTACAATAATCTGGTTTCATTCTCAGTGTCAATTAATAACTCAATTTGGGAATCAAGTGAATCATATAATAATACTGCATTATTTTTAAACCCAACGTATACATTTATTACATTTCTATGCTCAATTATATATATTAATATGCATTTCTCTTTTAATTAAAATCTAATTTAGTACTATTATTAATTTATCAATTATGTCCAATTAATCCAAGCCAAGTCCAATTCAAATCTCTCCATTATTTAATCCATCAAGTCCAAGCCTACCAAATTCCCATTTTTTTTCATATTTTTATTTTAATTTTATTTTTCCTTTTCTTTTCTGTCCAGCCCAGGCCCAAACCCACTAAATCCACACTTATTTTTATTCTATATATTTTCTTTTTCTGTCAGGCCTAGACTAGGCCCAAGCCCACTAATTTCATTTTTTTTCCTTACTTTTTTTTTACTAGGCTGGACTGACCGGCCCAGTGTTATTGTATTTTGTTTTTTTTAATATTTTTTTCTAGCCCAAATCCAAGCCCACCACTTTTTTTTTCTATTATTTTCTTCTTCTTTTTTCTGGACTGGCCAGGCCCAGTTTACCATTTCTTTTTTTTTTTTTTCTTTCCTTCCTCTTTTTTCGGCCCAGTCCACCAACTCTCTCCTTCTATTTTTTTTTTCTTTCTTTCTAATTTTGCATGGGTTGCATACAAAGTTATTTTTGCATGCAACCAAATTATTTTTGCAAAAATAAAAAAAATATAAACATGATATTTATATATATATCAAATTTAACACACGAATCTGGTTCAGTTTTCAATATCATTCAATTGATCAAAATATGAACCAAACAGTTTTGCGAAATAAATCACGTATACACATATAAATTAAATGCAAATTAAATAAAGAAATATACAAATTAAATAACAAAATGAACAAGAATATAGCGGTGTTACTTGCCTCGGCTCGATCTCGAATATTCAATTTGAATTCTCGGTTCGGTTTGATTTTTTTTCTCTCTTTTTTTTTTTTCTTTTTTTGTTTTTTCTTTTTTCCTTCTCTGCTGTTGTTTTTGGCCGAGAAACAGAAGAAAGGAGAAGTGAGGGAAGAGAGTGAGAGAGGGTTTATTTTTCTAATTTCTCTCTTATATATATATATTTTTTTTCCTCACATGGTTGTGACACCTCCCCCATCTATATTCTCCCCAAGGTGACACCTCCTAAAGTCTTATGCCACCCACTTTCTCAATCACGACAACACAGCATGTATTACTCTCTTGAGACCAGTGGTGCCGAATAACTCCACCGAAGTAAATTTTGGACACCGAAATAATTTTTGGTTAACATAACTTTAAATCCACAAACTCAAATAACATTCGGTCTTCACGATTATTAGTTTTGTAATATTTAGGATTTTTGGAGATTTTTACGAGGCCGAAAAATACTTCCAAAATTGCTAAATTAATAATATTAAAATTATCCTTCTAATTATTTCGAAATTTTGGTTCATTTCTTCTGGACGTCGAAATAACAAACGGATAATTTTGTAGTGTTCTCCTCGTCGAGTACTATGTCCTACATAAATTTGGTAGTATTTGGAGAATGTTACATGAAACCAAAATTATTAAATTATTAAATTAATTAATTAATTAATTAATTAAAATAAAATAAATGAGGCGGTGAATGGTTGATGTGTTGTCGTGATTGAGAAAGTGGGTGGCATAAGATTTTAGGAGGTGTCACATGGGGGAGAATATTGATGGGGGAGGTGTCACAAGCATGTGAGGAAATATATATATATATATATATATATATATATATATATATATATATATATATATATATATATATATATATATATAAAAGAGAAATTAGAAAAATAAACCCTCTCTCACTCTCTTCCCTCACTTCTCCTTTCTTCTGTTTCTCGGCCAAAAACAACAGCGGAGAAGGAAAAAAAAAAAAGAAAAAAAAAGAGAACGAAAAAAAAAATCAAACCGAACCAAGTATTCAAATTGAATATTCGAGATCGAGCCGAGGCAAGTAACACCGCTATATTCTTGTTCATTTTGTTATTTAATTTGTATATTTCTTTATTTAATTTGCATTTAATTTATATGTGTATACGATGATTTATTTCGCAAAACTGTTTGGTTCATATTTTGATCAATTGAATAATATTGAAAACTGAACCAGATTCGTGTGTTAAATTTGATATATATATAAATATCATGTTTATATTTTTTTTATTTTTGCAAAAATAATTTGGTTGCATGCAAAAATAACTTTGCATGCAACCCATGCAAAATTAGAAAGAAAGAAAAAAAAATAGAAGGAGAGAGTTGGTGGACTGGGCCGAAAAAAGAGGAAGGAAAGAAAAAAAAAAAAAAGAAATGGTAAATTGGGCCTGGCCAGTCCAGAAAAAAGAAGAAGAAAAGAATAGAAAAAAAAAGTGGTGGGCTTGGATTTGGGCTAGAAAAAAATATTAAAAAAAAACAAAATACAATAACACTGGGCCGGTCAGCCCAGCCTAGTAAAAGAAAAATAAGGAAAAAAAATGAAATTAGTGGGCTTGGGCCTAGTCTAGGCCTGACAGAAAAAGAAAATATATAGAATAAAAATAAGTGTGAATTTAGTGGGTTTGGACCTGGGCTGGACAGAAAAGAAAAGGAAAAATAAAATTAAAATAAAAATATGAAAAAAAATGGGAATTTGGTAGGCTTGGACTTGATGGATTAAATAATTG
>JAYEPQ010000011.1:11386283-11398783 GCA_036321105.1 Dracaena cambodiana
GTATCAAAACGAGAAGTTACTACTCAGCTCCGCGTAAATCAACCTGAAAACAAAATCAGGGTTGATCATTGCATTGTTAGACCAGAACCTGACTCCAATAGTTCCAAGAAGCTTCAGTGGGCCTCTGAACCCTCTCAATGGATGAGTGGGCCCCATGACTCCATATCGAAGACCACTGATCTTAGAGAATATCTAACCAAGAAAAGGAGTATAAATCAAGTTCAGTCTGAACCTATTTGTCATTGCCGACAGCTTATGATAGCAGTATCCGCTGTAGTGGACAGTTGTTGTTGCAGTAAGAATAGAGTATCGGTATTCAACCGATCGATTGAGTCAGGCGAAACCTTGCCAAGAAGACAAAGATTACTCCACGGAGAAAGGAATGGAGAATTGTAACTTCTAATATGGTTGGCAAGGGTAAAAAAATCATAGAAAGAAATAATGATTCAGAATCAAGTGATGAAGAATCTCAGCATTTTACCCAACTTAAGTCAGATGTTATCCCGACCCGAAACTATAAGAAACTTGTGAAAGGTTCTTATGACTAACTCGGCCATAGCCTCTCCTCGTTCTTCGGCATCGTCTAAATTGCGAAAGTCAGCATCACATATGGTGGATAGGTTTGACGATATCGACCAAATATTTGAGGCCAAAGAACAAATGATTCGGGAGCAACAAAAGACAATTGAAGATCTTAAAATGATGCTCTCAAAAGTGGTCGAAAATACTCAAAAATTATTGATGATAATGCCAAGAAGGGAAAAGAAACTCCGTTCAGCAAAATGAACGAGGAAGATAAAGAAGAAAAATCCCACTCGACATATGAAGACGAGGATAAATATTCTTTTCATGACCCTCATGAGGAGAAAATCGAGAAGCCAACTCGAAACACTAATGCACAAGAAGGAGTTGAAAGAGTCATGGGTTTCAAGACCATACCCGCCTGAATGGGATTTGGCACTGTACCCTGAGAAATACAAACCGCTCAAATTAGAGTCATATGACGGGAAAGGATCTCCCAGTCAATATATTTATTACTTTTTGTCTCAAGCAGGGCATTTAATGGGCAATGACCCAGTAATGACTAAGGTATTTGCAAGTACCTTGCAAGAGCCTGTCTTCACTTGGTTTATGCAGTTGCTCCCAGGTACTATTAATACCTGGTTTGATATTGAGAAGCAATTTCTCTTACGTTTCTTTGATGATGATACCGAAATTTCGGTTCATTCCCTCCTTGCAACTAAACAAGGAGAATAAGAAACAGTAAAAGATTTTATAGAAACGTTTCGGGAGAAGTCCGTGCACTGCAAATACGGAATGGTCCAGGAAACTCTGGTGGAGACGTGTCGGCATAATCTCAAAGCCAACATGCTCTTAAAAATGGGGGCCGTAGAGTCTAGGCCTTGGAAAGATTTGCTCAAATAAGGAGAGCAAGCCGAAGACTTGATCCGCAAAGTTGAAGAGTCTCGTGATCAAGAAATACTGGAAATAATAGGCCGTACACGCAAAATAATAATAAGAATAAAGGGAAAGCGGCAATGGCGTCATAGGCCACTCTACAGAAGACAAATCCTCCAATCCCAAAATCTCAAAATCAAAAGGGCACAAGACAAAATAGGTCCCAACAAGAGAGGACCTATACTTTTAAGGCAGAACAAACGCCTACACTCTTTCATCTGCTCCTTAGGAAGGGAATGCTGAAACTTCCAGAAAATAGAAAATCGGAGGACGCTGGTAAAACCAACGGCCCCAACTATTGTCTCTACCACAGGAATGTCGGGCACCCTACTAAGGATTGTTATCCTCTGAAGAACAGGATCCAAGCATTGATAGAAGCTGGAGTCTTGACGCTAAAAGAGGTGCAAAAGAAGGTCACTGCCAATATGGCAACCCTAGTGGTCGCAACCCATAAGTTCCCCGCAGGGGTGACCCCAATACCGGAAGGAAAGCTGGTCATGAAAAATCATAACCCAACAACTCAAAGAGAGGAAGTCATGTGGGTTCACCCTGATTTACTACAGGATGAACAGTAGACTACCGCAGGGGGTCAAAAGAAAAAGTAGCTAGCAATACTATTTCCCTGAAAATAAAAGATGAATACATAATTGCAGGGCCATTTACAGACTCTGTAAAAGAGCCCGAAGCTATGGCCACTCATCAGGATGGGGCGGGCCCTTCCGGCACTTGATCTTGTAAAACATATCTCAAGGACTACACCAGAGTAGACCCGAAGAATATATACGGGGAACTCGCAAAGACTGCGAAATAAAAGGGACTTCGTTTCCAGAAAAATTCTGCAAGAGATGAAGAAGCCAAGGAATCTGCATTTAAATTTGATATAATAGCCCAGCTAGCAAATATTCCAGCTCGAGTCACGCTTTACGAGTTGTTACGATTGTCAAAATCAACTCGCTAGGCATTAAGAGAGGTCTTGGCAGACTCTGAGTCATTCCTAGCCCAGATTGTCGAGCCAACTAACCAAGAACAGGACTCTTGCCCCGCTGTCATCAAGTGAGGAGGCTGGTCCCGCAGATTACTTTCTCTCCAAAAGATATGCAAGTAAAGAATATAAAGCATAATAAGCCTTTATATTTCACCGGATATGTCGGATCCACAAAGGTGGACGGTATTCAAATCGATCCGGGGTCTGCATTAAGCGTTATTCTCAAAAGACTGATGCAGCTATTCGGAATATCTCCCCATCGTTTGACGCCGACAAATACTACTATATACAGATTTAATGCTAATGACAGCTGTCCTCTTGGTAAAATCCGACTTCGGTGTCAAATTGGAGATTTGAGGACAGAAGTTACATGCTATGTTATAGATGCAAATACGTCTTATAACATTTTACTGGGGCGACCATGGATACACGCCTATATGATAGTCCCATCGACTCTCCACCAATACATGAAATACTGCGATGATCAAGGAGAAATCCGGACTTTAGTTGCAGACAGGCAGCCATTCAAAAGATTAGAGAACTACTTCACGGATGCTATGCTTTACAAGCCAGCCAATGAAGTCTCCAACGATAGCTGCAAAAAGCCTCAAGAACCCGAAGATAGCGGCAACGAGGCCGATACTGAGTACGAATCTCTAGAAGAGGATAACGGGGGTGATTATGAAATCAACCCTCGCATAAACCTTCAAATGAGTTTTGATAATAATGTAGTCAATGTAACAGAGAATGAGTGGATTATTAATGAAAATATAAAATTAGTCTACGAGCCCGCTGTAGCTACAGATTCTGAGCCTTCTTGTACATCCACCGAGGCAGATGACCTATCTGAACTTGAAGTTTTGGCGCCATATCACTTACCAGTAAGGTCGTCTCTCATCTCTCAGTCTAAAATAACAAAAGGACGAGATCATTTCTTTGAAATACCGCCGCGACATGTATCACATAAACCGTTTATCTTCGGCAAAGTGATCACAGCACCTAACCAAAGACAAAGTAGTGAAAGTGATGAACAAAAATCACCTCGATTTCACTTATATGAATAGAAATCCCGACAAATGATGGAAAAGATGGGTTATAATTTTACCCAAAAACTGGGATTGAACTTTGGAAAAGGGCGACGAAATCTCATACCCTCATTTAAACCAAGAGGGAAGAGCTCATACTATTATCAGAAAACTAGAAGGGGGTTGGGCTATGTGTCTACTCCTCCCTCATCACCACACAAATGCGAAGAAAGCTCTTCAGCCAATGAGGACTTACATCCACTCGACCATGATTCGGATCTAAGTACCGATGCCTGGTTTCAATCTCTAGCAGTAAATTTGGTTTCAGCCGCACCAGAAAGCGACGAGGAACCAATCGATGTTCAAGATGATTCCTGGGCTAAGCACATGGATACCCTTTGGGATGTCCACTTTGAACAGCGTGACTAGCCCACAGAGGATAAACTAGCATAAGTTAATATAGGAACGGAAGATAACCCGAAACCCATTTTCATAAGCGACACACTGACTCCCCTGGAAAAGGAGAAACTTATATCCCTTATCAAGGAGTATATAGATGTGTTCGCATGGAGCTATGAAGACATGCCCGGTCTTGATCCTCAAATTGCCACACACCGACTAAATATCAAAGAAGATGCCAAACCAGTGAAGCAACAACAGAGGCGTTTTCGGTCGGAACTGTTGGAGACAATAGTCGCTGAAGTTAATAAGCTCATAAAATTGGGATTTATCCGAGAAGAGCAACATTCCGATTGGGTGGCTAATATAGTGTCGGTTCATAAGAAGAACGGCAAGATCCGAAAATGCATTGATTTTCGAGATCTAAATGTTGCATGTCCTAAGGATGAATTCCCACTCCCGATTACCGACGTAATGATTGATAACACCTGTGGTTACGAGAAGATAGGCTATAACCAGATTAAAATACACCCATATGATGAAAAGCACACGGCTTTTATGACACTGCTGGGGGTGTACTGTTGTACAGTAATGCCTTTCGGAGTAAAGAACGCTGGTGCCACTTACCAACGTGCAATGAGCTTTATATTTAAAGAACATCTGCGCAAAACGGTAGAGTGTTATGTGGATGACTTAGCAGTCAAAATAAAGAACAAAGAAGATCATCTTCATGACTTAAGAACAGTCTTCGATCTTATGCGAAAACATCACTTGAAGATGAACCCTGCCAAATCTTTCATGGCGGTGCACAACGGGAAATTCCTTGGGTTCATAGTTATCTCAGAAGGAATTTTTCTTAATCCTGAAAAAGTAAAAGCGATCAACGAGATGCCGCCTCCCCGCAATCTTAAAGAGTTAAAGGGGTTACAAGGAAAGCTGGCCTATATCCGGCGCTTTATCTCCAACCTATCAAGACGATGCCAGCCGTTTTTCAGACTTATAAAGAAAGAGGTTTCCTTCGTATGGGATGAGGCATGTCAACAGGCGTTTGACGATCTCAAGGAATACCTTACCAAACCTCCTGTCCTCATGACACCGGTCCCTGGGCAACCATTCCTCATATATGTAAGGGCCATGGATAATGCGTTAGGAGCATTACTTGCTCAGTATAATGAGCACGGCCATGAACACGCCCTTTATTACTTAAGCCGAACAATGATCGGGCCCGAGCATCGGTATACCCCGATTGAAAAAGAATGTTTAGCCCTAGTGTTCGCCGTTCAGAAAATGCGACACTATTTTTCAGGGCAAACAATACATGTCATCTCACAGGTTAATCCCTTGAAAATCCTGATGACAAAATCGGGATCCTTAAACGGCCGGTTGGCAAAATGGGCGTTATTGCTATCGCGATATGATATACACTTCGGTCCTCAAAAATCCATGAAGGGACAAGCGATCGCCGATTTCCTAGCAGATCACCCAATTTGGTCCAACTCTAAACAGACGTTAGGGGTTAACACAACTAGTAAAGAACAACCATGGCAGATGTTCTTTGATGGTGTTGCCAGACGATCTGCTGCTGGAGTTGGGGTTGTGCTGATATCCCCACATACACATACTGCCTAATGGTTATTTACTAACAGAGCCGTGTACGAACAATGTGGCGGAATACAACGCGCTCATTATTGGTTTAAAAATGGCTTTACAACTAGGGGTGAATTATCTAGAGGCATATGGAGACTCTAAACTCATCGTCAACCAAATGACGGGTGAGTATGAAATCAGACATGAAGCCCTCATCCCCTATCATCAACTAGCCATCAAACTGGTAGGATATTTTGAACAGTTTTATATCTATCACATATTTCGGAACGAGAACATCTATGCAGATGCTCTTGCCACACTAGCTACAACATTGGCGATCCCACCGGGTGAAGCTAAAAGCGTCACTATTGGTAGCAGAAAACTTCTCCATCCGGATACGGTATTCCAAACCAAAGAGGTGTGCCAGACAGGCTTAACTCTGGAACCCCGTGATTTGCAATTTTCATTTGTAGATTATGCCTTATATGGGATGCTGCCGGAAGATCCAAAGGAAGTCGCCTCGATCAAAAGTAAGGCCCCAAGATTTTACTATAATCATACACTTCAAACTTTATACAGAAAGTCAAGTGATGGTCTTCTGCTACGCTGCATATCAAAGGCAGAAGCAGATGAAGTGCTAAGAGAAACACATGATGGAGTGTGTGGAACTTACCAGCTCGGTCCTAAACTTGGAGATCGCATAAGAAGGTTAGGATACTACTGGCCAAAGATGATTACCGATGCAATGGCATACGCTAAACGATGTCATGCATGTCAGGTACATGCTAACCTTATCCATCAACCCCCAGAATATTTGCACAATACTGTTGCTAGCTGGCCATTTGAGGCATGGGGAATGGATATTGTGGGGTCGATAACTCCCCCGTCATCCAGAGGACATCAGTTTATCCTCGCGATAACCAATTATTTTTCAAGGTGGGCCGAAGCCGTGCCCATGAGAGAGGTAAAAACGACGGATGTGATTAAGTTCATTAAGCATCATGTCATTTACCGTTTTGGCGTCCCCCGAAGAATCATTCACGATAATGGACCGTAGTTCATCAGTCAGGGGTTCTCAAGATTCTGTGATAAGTTCAGGATCAGAGATGTTGCTTCAACGCCATATAACCCTGCGGCAAATGGATTGGCCGAAGCCTTTAATAAAACTATTATTAAACTCCTTCGGAAGTTCGTCTCCTCCAACAAACGAGACTGGGATGAAAAGCTGAGAGAGTGTTTGTGGGCTTATCGCACCACAGTTCGCACCCCAACAAAAACTACCCCGTTCTCCTTGGTCTACGGAAGTGAGACCGTCCTGCCTCTTGAAGTCCAGATACCATCATTAAAAGTGGCCCTAGCCACAAAGATGACGACAGAAGAGCGCCATCAATAAAGATTGCGAGAATTAGAAGTGTTGAATGAAAAACGTCTCCGGGCTCAAAAACAGATTGAGTTGTATCAAGCCCAAATCTCGCAAGCGTTCAATAAGAACGTTAAACCAAGGACCTTTAAATAAGGATACTTGGTTCTGACTATTAAAAGGCCAATGATTCTAATCCACAAGACTAATGGTAAATTTGAACCCAAGGGGGAAGGACCATTCATTGTGGAGACAGTATGCTCTAGTGGAGCTTATCGCTTAATGAACCAGGATGGTGACAGGATGATGATGCCCATTAACATCAACTTTTTGAAGAAATATTATGCCAAAAAAAAATTGTCACATCTGGTTCATAATCCCTAGAAGTATAACCATCCACCTGTTCAAGTTACGCATATGAGCATTTGAACCTCTTTATCAAACTAAGGCATGTGCAATTAGGCGCCTCTGTCTAAGTTAAATGATCCTGACCCGATCATCCTGGTGTAAGTGATTAAATGCTTTTACCAGACTATCATTTAGCTCTGTTCAAAGGGCTTTACCGAGGTTAACAATTATAACCCAGTCGGTATTAGCAGTCTAAGTTACGCAGATGAGCCTTGAATTGTTTTACCAAAATAATGAATTATTTTGATGACAAGTTATTTGTTGTGCAAGGAAAATTTGTAGTCAACAGATAAAGGAAATCAAAAGAATTATCTTATTCATAAATCAAAAAGAATAAAGTTACAAAAGAATGAAAGAATTCAAATAATTGTTGAGTTCTTTTACAAAGAATAATGAATAAATAAAAAGGGAGTTATGATTCTCCCAAAAGCTTCAACTTATTTGTCGTCTCATCAATAACTCGACGACGAGTCTCCTCCACGGAGTGTTGAGCTTGCCGGCGCAGATCATCGTCATTTATTGCGAGTTACTGGGTCAACCGCTGACGAGATTCTTCAATAGCACGGCCTCTTATTATGCCCTACTGTTCGAGTTGTCCTTGTTGAAGGACCAACTCTTCCCGTCTCCTGACGGATTCCCCTAGCCGAGACTCGCTGGCTTCTAAAATTGTTTGGGCCTTAGCGATTGTCTCTCGGGCTCTTAGGATGGCGGCCTAGCTCCCCTCAATCTCAAAGTCCACCATCTCCAGCCCCCTCAGAATTGACTCTTGGCCGGCCTGTAGCTCCACCAGCTCCCACGACCATCCTTCTTCCTGTCGCCTCAACTCCTCTTGGATAGCTGTTAGCTCTGCTCGTAGCCGCGCCCCTCAATCTCGGTGATCGCTTCCACATCCGCATGGCGAACTGTGTTCAGCATTTGCACCTGTTCTTCTAAGGCTTCTAGGCGAGCTCGATAAGAAGCTGCTCGGTCACTCCCTCCAATCCTCTCAATATTGTCCAGGTAACTGGTCAACATTAGGTGTCCGAGCTCAAGGAAATCTATTCCGTCCAGGATCATCCCGATACACCTCCTTAGCAGCCGCATAAAATCGTTAATGCTGTGGTTGAAGAATTCCTCAAGAGGGTCCACAGTGTCCATATTTAGCACGGGCAGTACCAAGGAAGATGTAGCCGGAGGAGTAGTAGTTTTTGCAGGAGTCGATGAAAAAGCTCGCCCCTGTACTAGACTAATAACATGCGGGGCCAGTAAAGCCAATAGTGACTTGGCAGAACTGGGGACCCGAGGAGAAATATCATCGGTACTAGTGGGTCGAACAACTCCGCCAGCAGGGGTAGATGTTGGAGTGTCTTCGCCGAAAACTCCTTCCGTAACAGAAGTAGCTTCAAACGAGAACTTCAAGTTGTCTTCATCCCCTGTTGGCAAGTGAACTGGAGCAGGAGGAGCCATTGGTCTCTCAACGGCCATTATCGTTGACGACGTTAGCACAGCAGGATGAGGAGTAGCAGGCACGCCAACGACGACGGGGAAGGTATCCTCAGAGTAGACCGCTAGAGTTGGAGACGGTAGACTCGGAGATGAAGGAACCGAGCATGGGGCCAGAGTAAAGTAGTTTGCGTCAAACTCGTTCGCAGAACTACCCAATCCACCCACCGACCCAGTGGTGCCAGAGTAATCCACCAACTCCTCGAACTCCATCCTGGTAGTCGAGTGCATATGAGAGTGAAGCTGACTACCTGCATCTCAGGAAACAAACAAGGAGTGTTACATATAATATAGGGAAAATGGACAAAAGAAAAAAAATATAAAACTTGAGAAAACCATACCAGGGGATACGAGTCCTGTGGTTGAACTTGTGGGAGGAGCTGTGGCCGACTCCAGACGCACACCCGTTTCGCTACCCAGAGGTAACGTTGTAGTGTGTTCGGTAGATCCTGTGGCCGGCAGGGTCGTAATCTCAGTAGCACTGCAAATCTCGGTAGGCCTGTTCTCTTCTGCTGACCCAGAAGGTAGGGTCGAAGCAAGCAAGTCAGTGGTAAATTTGACCGCTGCCTCTTCAGGGATCACCAATATTTTCCCGGCCAGCTTCCTTTTCTTTCGAGCCGGCTCACCCCTTACGGGCCTGCGGCGTTTTATTGTCAGACTCCGAGATCGAGTCACGACAGGTGGGAGAGCACCACCAGCATCGCCGTCATCATCAGCACCATCATCTCCGTCAGAGTCACCTGCATCTGACGGATCAGCTGCTGTGCCTATGAACTCATCCATTCCCTTTACCCTCACTCTCTTGGCCCCTTTTCGGCGAGAGTAGAAGACCTCTATCTCCTTACAGCAACTGTGGTTGATAGAGAAATTGGGTACGTCGGCGTTTGCAATGCTGTACCAGGTGCAGAAGGTCAAAGTCATATTTAAGTCTGACACCTTTTGGGACAATGAGAATTCAGCTCCGGTTCCTCCAGCAACGAAATGGAACTAGCCCCGCGCTCCTACGTACAAGTTTCCTTCGTACGCTAGCCCCTTGTTCGGATCCCTATATAGAGCTGAGAATATCCGAATTGACGAGCAAATCGGCTAGGAATATATGGCTCTATATAGCACATGATGTCCTGCTTGTACACCAAGTGTCCGGGGCGAATATTTAATAGCCACCAGAAAGTCCCCGAAGATAAACTGGTAAAATTGTTGGCTCCCAGAATATCTTTGAATTTAGATCCATACTCTCCTCCAGGAAAATCTGGAAAGTAGTGGAAGATCTCATAGTTCTGGTGGTGGCGGAGTGTTTTCCGGATCACTGACATATAATAGCTCTTCCAAGTGGAGCGCTCGTACTTCTCGACGAAGAACAGTTTGTCGATTGGGTTGTAATCCGCGGTACTCATCAAAGACGGGCATGCATGACTAGCCACGCCATTAAATATGTGTAGGGCATCTCCACCCTGGGGTGCGGTGTCTTCAACAGAGCAGCTTCTTTTATTGCTTTACCCTTTTCAGCTTTGCCTTTGTTCTTTTCTGCTGGCATGAAACTATTGCAAAGGGCCCGGAGTCCGCTCTGGAGGTTACTAACCATCGCTGGCAGGAGCCCGAATGGTTGTCCATAGGCCAATAAAACAGCTGGGTAAATGACGTTCTTGGCAGTAGCCTCCTTAGGTAAAGATGGGACGACACACCTCTTCAACCAGAGCATCAAAAAGTCTGCAAGCAGACCCCTATCCGAAATCGGGAACTGTGCTTAATAGTGAAAGCTCTGGAAGATGGTGTCTGGATTGATTCCCCTTTCATTGGATTCAGTAATGTAAGTTGTGGCTCCCAGCTTGGAGATGCGCTCCTTGATTTCTTCTATACTCACCAGAGGACACCCACGAACCATAGGGAGACTCTCCTTCAGGTTGATGAAGAGGTAGTATGCCCACTTCTTATGCCCGATCCCTTGATTCCTCCCTCCAGCAAGATCGGCACAAATATGGTAGTGACACATCATCTCCCAATACGTTTGGAAGATGTGCTCGTCCCTCACTTTCAATATCTTCAGTTCTTCAGTGGTAGGGATATATTCCTTATAAGAGACTTCGCCCATTCATAACCCTGACACTTCATACATCTCATGGAGAGCAAATCCTAACTCACTCACGGGAGTAAACAAGGTTCCAGTTTCGGGGTTATACATCTCCAGCAGGCTGAAAAGGTGGTATGAGCTTTGAGGCAAGCCAAACTGGACGTTTCTAATGGCTTTGTACAAACCAATTTCCTTCAGGGCCTGCTCATGGGTGTCCAGCACATACTTGATGAGCCTGAACCACCACATGTTGCCCGATGAATGAATCCACCCGGGCATTTTGAAGTCTTTGGTAGGATACTGACCATCCTTGGCCAAGAACTCGCTAACAAAAGTCTTAGCATGAGTCGGGACCTCGCCAACAGGGTGCTCCTTGGTGACTCTGCCGGGAAGAAGCCCAGTAATACATCTAGGGGGACCATCTTGGAAAGCCCCATTTGCACCACACTTGCCTATTGCAACCCCGTTACATTCACGAGTTAGCTGCCATTCTAACTCGCGATGGATGATAACCTCTGGAGATATACCAGAGGATAGCTACGCTCCATATCAGGAAGAAACATTAGCTAGTCACCGTTCTGATAGAGCCATTTGCTCTCTTCTTCAAAAAGGATCTCATCAAAGTGTTCTATAGCGTCTTTAAAGAGGAACACCGGCTTCTCCAATGCCTCTCGGTTCATAGCTTCGAAAGGAGCATCAGTAACGATCTCCTGTGCAGTAGCAGGGCTGTATCTGATTAGTTTCTCCCTGCGCTCCCTCAAGCGCGGCTTGTTTGCGACAAAAATGGTGGTGAAACGAAACTGGGTGATTGAGTCTGCACCCCCGCTATAACCAAAGTGATGCTCTTGGGAGATTGGATCCACTGAGTAATCAACTGCAAAAGAAGAATCAAGAGTTAGAAAAGTTATTACAAGATCAGAAAATTTTCTAAGTATGGAGACGCGGAGTTAAATATAACTCCGCGCGAAGTTAAGGAAATAGCCTGACGTTTTGACAAAACGCGAGGATGACAACCTAACTTCTCGTTTGGATAATAAACGTGAAGCTAAGGGGATAACTCCGTGTTACGAAACGCGAAGCCAAAATTGTAACCTCGCGTAAAAATGTGACAGTTAGCAAAAATAACTTTGCGTTTAGAAACGCGAAGATAACGCGATAGTTTCGCGTGGAGGAAGACCAGAGGTCTTCTCCTTCTTCTCCAAGCTATTCGGCCGGAGTACGGCGATTTCGCCGGTTAGAAAGGTGATTGGCCGGTCAAAACCGAGTCAAATCACTCCAAAATTGTCATAAAATGTCCAAATTCAGAGGTGCTTACCTCCGATTGGCGCAACGTGGGCTGGTTCGCTACTGCGGCCACTCCCTCGGCCGCTGCCGCCACTGCTAGCGCTGGCCGCCGACGGTGAGGAGGCGCGCGAGGTCATGATCTTCTTGGGCGCCATTGATCTTCGAGGAATCTTGGTGAAATCGAAGGAAAATCGGTCGATCGGGTCGTCGGGGTCGTCTGGATCGCCTGAGCTCTTAGAGTTCTTGAAATCTCAAATGAAGTGAAGAAGAAGAAGAGTTAGAACTCTATTTAAATGAAAAAAACCGCCTCTTTGTATTCGGCGCGAAAATCGGAGCAACTACTGAGCAGTTACCCATTGAAACGCGGAGCTATTAGCTTCGCGTAAGCATTGAAAACGCGAGGATAATTTGGTATTCTAACTCTGCATTTCAGTTTGAAGATCC
>JAYEPQ010000011.1:11406283-11468783 GCA_036321105.1 Dracaena cambodiana
CCATAAAACACATACGGATCAATGATAGCGAAGATCGCCTGATCTGGAGATGGGACAAATCCACAAATTTTTCGGTGAAATCTATATATGGATTCCTTAATGACGGGGGGCTAGATCTAATATGGCATTCCATATCTGGAAAACAGAGTGTCCGCTAAAGATAAAAATCTTCCTCGAACTTGTAAAAAAGAATGCAATCCTAACATGGGATAATCTGCAATGGAGGGGCTGGCAGGGTCCCAGTAAATGTGTTATATATAGTTCTGCTGTTAAAACTTCGACGCACGTTTTATTGGAGTGCCCTTTCTCTAAACCATTATGGTTGAAAATTGCCAATCGGAATAGTATTCAATTTGGGAGTGGCAACCCTCCTTCTATATGGATGAGATTTCAATGCTTGGGAATAAAATCAGTTATATCTAGCATAGCTACAGCATGTATAACTTGGAACATTTAGTTGGAGAAAAATAGGAGAATCTTTAATAATAAAACTCATTATGTGGACCATTGTTTATATTGTATTACTAACGACATGTTATTATGGATGACAGTTTTTGGAGATATGGATCCGACCCCGCATGGTATTCATAACAGACACACTACTCTGCAATCGCCAAACAGAGCGACAATTCCAGGAGTTGATTCGGGAAAAATAGCTCATGCGGTTCAAGAGGAGGAGAACTAGATTTGGTGGATGTCCCCTACCGGGAAAAATAGCTCGTGCCGTTCAGGAGGAGGAGAACTAGATTTGGTGGATGTCCCTTACCAATATTTATGGCTGCAGTTAGGGAATATTTTAGTTTCTAAGTATTATGTAGTAGCTACTTTGCAGTGTATCATGTTGTGACCCACTTTTGCTTATATATGGATCTATGAACACTTTGCTATATTCTATTAAAGTCGTTTTAATGGAACGCGGGGGGCAATATCTTACCGTTTTGATGTCCAAAAAAAATCAAAAGCCAAGCTACTAATGTGGCTTATTATAAAAAATGCTCTACTTACCTGGCCTAGAGGATGGTCCAGACCTAACAGATGCATCCTATGCAAAATTAAGGGTTAAAAGTCACATCTCTTGTTATCCTGTGAGTATGCGGTTAAACTTTGGCTCAAATGCACAACATCCTTCAATATGAGGGTTGATATGACAGAAGGAGAAAGCATTTGGCGAAGGGCGGAAAAATCGGATATGTCATGCAATTTTGCATCCACTGTGATTACAGTACTATGTTGGTACATATAGAATGAACGAAACTACAGAATGTTCAGGAACGTACACAAGTCAGTAGAAACATGCATGAGACTTACTGTTAGTATACTATCTTTTGGACTGGAGCATAATCCGAGAAGGACCGCCTACGGCTTGAGGAGGAAGAAGCTCCTGAAGAAAATGGAGCGGACAATACCGATGGAGGAGGACACATTTGACTGAGGATAGTATGGCTTGCCCCAACTGCCACAGTCAGGACCATCCAGCGGGCCTTCATTAGAGTGGCTGAGCCAGAGTGGATTTTACTTACTTTTCTTTTTTTTAGTGTACTTTATTTTGGTTGGTAGATGTATTTTGTTATTGAGATTGACGGTTACCCCACAAATCACAATTAACATTATGTTTTAGTCGGTCCTGTTATATTATAGCTTATTAATGGAGAACAGAGGACCTTTAAGATTCGCGGTAAGGTTTAATGGAAAAAAAAAAAAATAAGAATGATAACGATAAAGTAAATAAGGAAATTACAATCCATTTTATTCCATACGCTATACCATTCTTAAAATCTACATCTTCCAAAGTCCATTAACATTATTAAACCATCAGATTTTAATCTACATTATTAAAAGTAAATAAATACAGTTAAGTCATATATCAAATATTTCACGTAGCTACTAGTATCATCACAATCGAATGACGAACCAAGAGATCACTGATCAAGGAGGGCAGCACCCGGGAGGGCCAGTGCCATGGCCATTCGTGCAGCACGAAGGTCCATTCGGCGGCGGCGTGCCTTTTGGCAGGGACTGGACCACAAACCCCAGTACTCTCACCAGCTCTTCCTCTTCTTCCACTAAAAGCCTTGAGGCCGCAACTGGCTGCAGCCCACCAAAAGCCCACATCACAGTGATGATGAGAATTGCGACGACAACCATTCTCTTGTAAGAGCTCATCGTAATTGTAGCACAGTGATAAAACCTCTCAGTCTGATTTCAAAGAAACAAATAAATTATGGCTCACTTAATATGTTTGTGTTGATAATGAAGAGAGATTGAAGGGGCATTTATAGATGGTTCTTGGCCGATATTGTCAAAGAAAGACTAGATACACAATGAAGAATATTCATTGCTTCTCTATCGACTTTTTTGAGTCCTGCGCGGAGAATTGAACAGATGCAATGTAGAAGAATTAGCATTGGATGTCAGTCTTGCACACATTCTTGAAGGCCAGACCAAATACTAGGCTAGATTTTACATGAAAATTTTGTGGAAGTTGCATAGACTTGATTTAGTTGAAGTATATAATTTCGTTCAAATCTATCGTCGAAGCGTTTACTCTCGTGACTTCTTTATCTTCTGGCTTCGGGAAGTTGAATGGAGCTTAGGTGAGACTTGAAGTTGGCCTCCTAAGAGGAAGGGTCAAGTCCACAAAACAAATTGCATTTACATGGGACTGGCAATGTGAAGAGGAGAGTGTTCCTAAGTTTGAAGCAACACCTTATGTCTACATACTTAACTGTTTCATTTATTAAGAGATGTATTTTTTTTTTTTTTTAAAAAGTTTCTCGTTTTGTCTCTGAAAAATTCATTTTTGAATTGTCATATTCAAATAGTTGTAGCATGTCTTACAAGTTAGATTATAATAACAATTGCAAAACTACGGATAAACAACTCATGACCCATTGTTTTAGCTCGAGAAAAGAATTATAACAACTTTGCGTTACCAAGATGCAACCCATTCCCTTGCAAATTTCGCTTAATTCTAGTCGCATACAAGTAATGTAAATAACTTGTTAAATTTATTTTAGGGGTATTTACTAGTTTGTCCCTCAAATCTTTATATATTATAATTTAGTCCCCAAAACTTCATATTTAGGATTTAGTCCCCCAAATCTCCTAAGTTATTACAATTTAGTCCCCCTCTCTAACTTTTTTTAATTTTTGACCTGATATTAACATTTTACTCCTCCTTATTCACTCTTTCTCTTCCTCCTCCTCTCTTCTCCTTTTCTTCATTATTCCTCCTCTCTCCTCCTTCTCTCTTCCTCCTCTCTTTTTCCAATGAAGAAAGAGAGAAGGAGGAGAGAGGAGAAAAAATGAAGTAAAAAAGAAGAGAGGAGAAGAGAAAGAATGAATAAGGAGGGGTAAAATGGTAATATCAGGTTAAAAATTAAAGAAAGTTAGGGAAAGGAACTAAATTGTAGTAACTTAGGAGATTTGGAGACTAAATCCTAAATATGAAGATTTGTGGGACTAAATCATAATATATAAAGATTTGAGGGACAAACCAGTAAATACCCCTTTATTTTATTGACTCTTACCGGTCATATTTGCAACATCTCGATATTTTTTCCAATCCTTGGGGCTAATTTCCACAATTCATTCTTGCTCCATACACACCGTACAAATATAACTAGGGTGTCAACATCCATCTGTTTCATTGTCACTTTAGATTTAGATTAAAAAACCAATTTGAATGCTTGCGCAAATTAATGGATGCCCAAGATGAATTGATAAAACCTTCATAGGACTTTTAGTAAATTCTATACACGGTGGAGGGATTTGTAAGCTAAATCAGGACTAAATCTATCCAATGAACAATATGTGAAAGAGATATATATATATATTTTTTTGGAACTAAACGACAGTGAGCCAGCATCCCCGCGTTCCATTAAAGCGCGCGTTCCATTAAAGCGCTTTTAATAGAACCCAAAGGAAAGTCTAAAGAACCCATCCTACAGAGGAGGTGGGTGTACAAAAACCGGCATAACATCCCGGTACCCAATACAAAAAAGAAAACGAACAAGCAAAAGTATAAGTTACAGTCAACCACATGAGTTGAAGCTGGCCACTGTGAACCCTAACAATTTTGCAGTAGGTCAGGTGCACTACTCGTCGCCGTCCAATGTCGTGGTGCCCATGCATTGCGACGACTAGCTCCCTGGCAGTATCCGAACTGGGCTCTTCTCCTGGTGCTCGGGGAGTCCTCGATGTGTGCTCAAGAGTGCCTCTGACTGGGGGATCTTGTGACACCCCTCCCCTGCATCCCCGTAAGCTAGTGTCCACGAAAAAATATTATTAGTAATACAATTAATACAGTATTCTACACTATATGCTCTATTAAAAAAAATCTTCCATTTCTCTCTGGCTATAATCCTTATAGTGTTTACCATGTGTGAACCCGTAGGAACAACCTTCGACCAAATGGATGAAGACTCTTCCAAGTTGATGTGAGTGTTGGCTTTGACAGCAATCCCACTCCAGACTAGTTAAAAGCTCTAATCCGAAGGTTAATTTACTGCTAACAATCCACTGTGGTATGGGCTTTCTTGTTACCTTTACATTCTATAATGCAGGACATTTTACAATTTGTTGTGTTTTCAGTTTTTTTTCTAGTATTATTTGTTTCTCACGGGTGACATATTTATGTATGCTATGTTAGCTTACTGTTTACGCTCGACAATCCACTGCAGTATAATTTTTGTTGAAATCAGTCACTAACGATCGTTCATAATGTGTGTTTTGAATTATAATCGCAACTTCTATAGCTTCTGATAAAGCCAAGACAATCTGAGGCTGTTCGGATACGTCAATTAATTCTCGTATCACTGCTTAGCTTTGGATAAAGTCAGGGCAATGCAAAGCTGTTAGAATTCATCTACTGTTTCTCAGCATTTTTCTTTCACCTTCACCCACTTCTCAAGATTCAACTGTACCTTGGGCTTCTTTTGGAAATATATTTATGACAGATGGAATTTCAATCTACAGTATATGCAAACTGCATCATATATATCACTGCACACTCTGAAGACCATACCTATTCACATATGCCTTCTACTAGTCGCCAGCAATATTGTATCACCCATCCTATCGCCCTCCTTATGCATATATTGTTACAACAAATGAATGAGCTATAGAAGGCGGGCGATATCTGACATGTAGGAAGACCAGTCTCCGGTAAGGCTCCTACAGTTCCGGTAAGCTTCCCGATCACCTATTTTAAAGGATAGTGCCGCTTGCAGTATTTCTTTTGTGGAGCATATTCCTCTCCAAATAGGGGAAGTATTAGTGGTGTTTCCGTATCTGCCTGGCCAGGTATTTTTACGAGGACCGTATTTGTCATTTAAGATTTCGCTAATTAATTTGTTAGGATGGGTCAGGATATTCTACTATCATTTTGTTATAAGGGCCCTTCTTACATTTCCCATATTTGACACCCCTAAATCTCCCTCTTCTCTTCTTCCACATATCTGTCTCCGGTCTATCAGACTATACATTTTCTTGGATCGTCCTGGTCTATTCTACAAGAATTTTCTTCTGATTTGATCTATTTTTTTTGTAACCCATAGGGGTGGTTTGAAAAAAGACATTGTTAAAGGGGAGACATCAATAATACAGAATTAAGAAGAGTTTAATCTTCCTCCTAGGGATAGCAGCTTACCTTGCCACCCCTTTAGAGTGAAGAGCTTTCTTTGTTTTCAGATTATCTACCGGGAGCTAAGATATACAATTTCGTAATTCTTTATCTCGTGTATTTTAGGAAATTCAAAATTAAGATTGAATGTATAGTCTCAAGATTACTTCTCCAATTAGTCAGTAGTTAATTATTTGGAATATATGATTCCTTCTTATCTTTCCTCATCTATCAATTTTGTTTCCACAAAGATTTCTTACTTGTAATCGTAGATGTTATGGGTTCACCATACGACATATGAATTGCCCATCTTAGGTACTTTATCTTTGTAGCATCGCCAAAAGCTTGCTTGTTAACCATGCTTACTCGTAATTGGGTAAATGATTTCATGTTATTCATGTTCACTCTTTATTGGGTATGGTAATGTGTACAACTACGACGGCCGAGTTGTTTGGTTTGAAATTATTCACATTCATGCACGTAGATTCAATGTCGTTAGTTACTATTTAGGCAAATGTAAATGATGTGTTCACTGCATTTCATAATTATGTGATGTTTGGAAAATTTATGTAAATCACAGTATATGGGTGGTAATTGGTTGCCTAACGCTCTGCGGATGATGTTGGATAATCTTGTTGCATTGCCTCAGCGTTTTTAGATAAGAAGACTAGTAATCCGATTAGTTTTGAATTAGTCAAGATTAGTTCAGTTTGTTATTATTATTAGTAATCCGATTAGTTTTGAATTAGTCAAGATTAGTTCAGTTTGTTATTGTTATTAGTAATCCGATTGGATTGGTTTATTTTGTACTCCCTATATATATATAGATGAAATAATCAAGAGGAAGTGCAAGCCCTCTTCTAAAGAAAATCTTCCTCTTCTATTGCTGTTTTTTCTTTCTCTACATTTGGTATCAGAGCTCGTGTTGTATGCCAAAGATCATGCCGCGAAGCATCATCACCAGCGGAGTTGACGAGGCTGCCTCGGGTGCGCTGGGGAAGGAAAGCACCGGCGTCTCCCTCCACTACCCAATGCTGACGAATTCGAACTACGCAACTTGGGCTATCAAGATGTGTGTATACCTACAAGCACAAGGTGTGTGGGACGCCATCCAGCCTGGGACCGACGTGGAGACAAGGAAGGACAAGATGGCACTCGCCGTCATATATGAAGCTATCCCCGAGGAAAACCTTCTTCTCATAGCGGAGAAGGAGACGGCTAAGGAGGCTTGGGAGACGCTCAAGACAAAGTACGTGGGTGCTGATCGAGTAAAGCAGGCGAAGCTCCAAACTCTAAGGAGTGAGTTTGAAACCCTCCGCATGAAAGAAGCAGAGACGATAGATGACTTCGCCGGAAGGCTGACAGCCATAGTCAGCAAGACCGCCGGCCTCGGCGGCAAGATCGAAGAAAGCACCGCCGTCAGGAAGTTCTTGGTCGCCGTCCCCAACAAATTCCTACCCATTGTCGATCGAGCAGTTTGCCGATTTGATGACGATGACATTGGAGGAGGCGATTGGTCGCCTCAAGACTTTCGAGGAAAGGATTCGCAGTGCCGATGGCAAGGACGATGAACATCTTCTACTCACGAAAGCAGAGTGGAAGGCTCGCTGGAAGCAGTCCGGTGAGGGTTCATCATCGAACGCGTCAAAGGGGCGCGACAAAGGAGCCGGGCGCGGCCAAGGGCGCAGCCAGGGGCGCGGTTCTGGACGCGGCCGCAGCACTGGGCCTGGAGAGGAGAACCGTAATGAAGAGCAAGGTGAGGAGAAGAAGAAGTTCGACCGGAAGAAGTTCAAGTGCTTCAACTGCGGCATTCTCGGGCACTACGCAAGAGAGTGCCGCAAGCCGCGGCAAGAGCGCAAGGAGCAGGTGAATCTTACACAAGCTCAGGACGATGAGCCCACGCTGCTAATGACGCAGGTCTACGCGTTCACGGAAGCCCCGACCGTTGACATCATGCTCAACGAGGTTCACGCGCAAGTGCACCTTGGCCGGGAGAAAGAGTACCACGACGACATCTGGTACTTGGACACCGGGGCTAGCAACCACATGTCTGGGTGCAAAGCGAGCTTTGCTGAGCTGGACTCCAATATAAAGGGCTCGGTGAAGTTTGGAGATGGCTTCGTCATCGACATTTGTGGACGGGGAACGGTGCTTTTCACTTGTCACAATGGCGAGCACCGTGCGCTGACGGACGTCTACTACATCCCAAGGCTCCGCAGCAACATAGTGAGTCTTGGGCAGCTCGACGAACACGGCTACCAGACGCTCATCGAGGACGGTATGCTGTGGATCCGCGATCGGCAACGACAGCTACTTGCCAAGATAAAAAGGACCAAGAACCGCTTGTATGTACTTAACCTTGATTTATCACAGCCTGTGTGCTTGGCGGCAAGGTGCAGTGAAGATGCGTGGCGGTGGCACGCGCGCTACGGACACCTGAATTTTCAGTCCCTCCGTAGGCTGGCGCAACATGGCATGGTTCGTGGGCTGCCACAGATTGATCATGTGGACCAAATCTGTGACGGCTTTCTTGTGGGCAAGCAACGGCGGACCCCGTTCCTGAAGGAGGCGAACTATCGCGCGGAGAACGTGCTGGACCTGGTACATGTCAACTTGTGCGGGCCTATCACGCCGACCACACCAAGAGGCAAGAAGTATTTCCTACTCTTGGTGGATGATTTCAGCCACTACATGTGGCTGACACTCTTGGAGTCAAAGGACAAGGCAGCGGCAACCATCAAGCAGTTCCAGGCGGGAGTTGAGCTGGAAGCTGGCCGCAAGTTGAGGGCACTCCGCACCGATCGTGGCGGCGAGTTCATGTCCGCGGAGTTCAGCAATTACTGCGCAGACCGTGGCATCAAGTGCTTCCTCACAGCGCCATACTCGCCACAGCAGAACGACGTCGTTGAGCGGAGAAATCAGACAGTGGTCGCAATGGCCAGGAGCCTGCTCAAGTCCAAAGGGATGCCAGAAAGGTTTTGGGGTGAGGCTGTCACAACGACAGTACATATCCTCAACCGCGCGCCAACCCGCAGTGTCGACGGCAAGACGCCTTACGAGGCATGGTACGGGAGACGTCCGAACGTACACTACTTTCGTACATTTGGGTGTGTTGGACACGTGAAGGTTGTGAAGCCAAACGTAAAGAAGCTGGACGACAGAAGCACGCCCATGGTGCTTATTGGCTATGAGTCCGGCTCCAAAGCCTATCGGATGTATGATCCAGTCGGCAGAAGGGTACATATGACCCGGGACGTCGTGTTCGACGAGGAGGCAAAATGGGAGTGGGGTGCGTCAGGGGGTGACGAAGAGAGAACTGCTCTTGGTGAGATATTCACTGTAGAGTATACTACCCGTTCTGTCACAGATGATGGTCGTGATGATGTGCCAGCACATGGGAGTGGCAAAGTATCGGTATCTGCTTCGCCGAGTCGCACACCTGACAACGAGTCGCTGACCCTCTCTCCAAGCGAGCCCACACCGTTGGCAACCCCAGCCGCACCCGATAGCGTGGAATTTGCAACCCCGCCAAGCAATGCTTCGCCCACCTCGGACGGTGCAGTGCCTCGGTACCGCACATTGACGAACATCTACCGGAACACATTCGAGGATGAGCACGAGTACAACGGGCTGTGTCTCATGGCGGCCGAAGAACCTGGAAATTTTGTAGAAGCCTCAAAGCACAAGTGCTGGCAGCAGGCGATGCAAGAGGAAATAAAATCCATCGAGGAAAATGAGACTTGGCATCTCACCAATCTGCCGAGCGGGTGTCGACCCATAGGCCTGAAATGGGTCTACAAGATCAAGAAGGACTCGCATGGTGCTGTGGTGAAGCACAAGGCACGGCTCGTCGCCAAAGGGTACGTGCAACGGCAGGGCGTGGATTTTGAGGAAGTGTTTGCTCCGGTTGCTCGTCTCGAAACGGTGTGGTTGCTCATAGCATTGGCAGCACATGAAGGTTGGGAAGTACACCACATGGATGTCAAATCGGCATTTCTCAATGGTGATCTTGAAGAGGAGGTCTACGTAACCCAGCCGCCCGGTTTCGTGGTTGAGGACAATGAGCAGAAGGTGTTGAAGCTCAAGAAAGCACTCTATAGCCTGCGCCAAGCGCCTAGAGCATGGAACTCGAAGCTTGACAGCAAGCTTATGTCACTCGGGTTTGAGAAGTGTCCATCAGAGCATGCTGTGTACAAAAGAGGTGTTGGCTCATCAAGTTTGCTTGTGGGTGTGTACGTTGATGATCTTATTATCACAGGACCACATCCGCAAGAAATCAGCAGGTTCAAGGAAGAGATGAAGAAATTGTTCAGCATGAGCGACCTGGGTTTATTGAGCTACTACCTGGGCATAGAGGTGCAACAGATCGGCGATGGTATCACTCTGAACCAGTCGGCCTATGCACTAAAGATCCTGGAGAAGTGTGGCATGGACGGCTGCAACCCGTGCCAAGTTCCCATGGAAGCAAGGCTCAAGTTGAGCAAGAAGAGCACCAGTCCTCCTACTGATGCCACGTTCTATAGAAGTATCGTGGGGAGCCTGAGATACCTATTGCATACGCTACCGGACATTGCTTACTCGGTAGGGTACGTAAGTCGTTTATGGAGGCTCCAACCACTGAGCACCTAGCAGCTGTGAAACATGTTCTGCGGTACATCTGTGGTACTCACAATATGGGCTGCTACTATGAAAGGAGGAGAAAAGAAGGGCTACATTTGATCGGGTATAGCGACAGCGACATGGCAGGAGATGTAGATGACCGAAAAAGCACAACGAGTATGCTATATCTGCTCGGGAAGAGCCTTATCAGCTGGCAATCTCAGAAGCAGAAGGTGGTGGCACTGTCGTCTTGCGAGGCAAAGTACATTGCTGCCACAACGGCGGCATGCCAAGGAATTTGGCTAGGGCGCCTATTTGGTGATTTAACAAAGAAGGAGCCCAGCAGCGTCACACTCAGAGTAGACAACAAATCAGCTATATCCTTATGCAAGAACCTTGTTTTCCATGATCGAAGCAAGCACATCGATACCCGCTATCATTTTATTAGGGAGTGTGTTGAAGGTGGAAAGATTGCGGTTGAGTACATTAGCTCGAATGATCAGCTAGCCGACATCCTAACGAAGCCTCTCGGACGCATCAAATTCCTGGAGATGCTCAAGAAGATTGGGTTGATTGAGGTCAAGAAAGTGCAACAAGATTAGGGAGTGATTGTTGGATAATCTTGTTGCATTGCCTCAGCATTTTTAGATAAGAAGACTAGTAATCCGATTAGTTTTGAATTAGTCAAGATTAGTTCAGTTTGTTATTGTTATTAGTAATCCGATTAGTTTTGAATTAGTCAAGATTAGTTCAGTTTGTTATTATTATTAGTAATCCGATTGGATTGGTTTGTTTTGTACTCCCTATATATATATAGATGAAATAATCAAGAGGAAGTGCAAGCCCTCTTCTAAAGAAAATCTTCCTCTTCTATTGCTGTTTTTTCTTTCTCTACAGATGATGCCATTGTAGGAGAGTTTTATAGGTCATAGGAGTTTTCCACTGTGGGCACTGTAAAATTCATGAAACTAAATTGAACAAGAAGATAGACTCTTGATATAACGTGGTTTTGGCCTTGGTCGCCTACTTCCACAAAGAATTACTGCTATATCTCTTCTAATAAGTGCAGATAGACGGCTAGTGTTATTTACTTGGGAAATTCTATATGAGCAGACAAATTAGTGAGCACCACACTTTAACTTGTGAAGGATTATAAGTTTGCTACATTTTTTTAATAAAGTTACCCTTCATTCTGGTCCCGCTCAGATATTTTATCGAATTTTTAGAGTGCGGCGATGACGGAGCTCAGGAGACCTAATCTCATTCAGATATTTTGTCGAACATGTTGAATGTACTGGCGAGATCCCTGCACTTGGCAAATATTATGATAAGGATATTAAGGACTGTGGTGAGGGAAGAGTAGAGATTGCACTAGGTGAGCTAAGTATGAAGTTGGCGGTGTGTGGACAGTTGGCTTAGATGGAGAGGGAGGGATTTGCTGACCTGTTAGGTGGGTCGGAGGGAGAGAGCGACTACTGGACCGAGTAGTGGAGGAGGAAAGCAATGCATTTGAGAGGATGAGGGTGGGAAAATGGAGAATGTGGATTTGAGAGCGTTAAAATTGAAAAAAAGTAGGTAATTACTAAGAAAAATCCTTACCTACTAAGAAAAATCCTTTCTTTTTAAAATAGATGACAAATGGTTCTCACTAAATCAAGTAGTGTGCTCATTTAGAATTTCCCTATCTACTTATATAGGACATGTGGAATAAAAGTTTACAATATTGCCCGTATAAATCATTAGCCTACGAACTCAGTGATGATTAAGTTGGTTAGGAAGCATGGGTGTAGATACGGATACGGACACAGACACAAGATGTACTTTTTTGTTATAAAATGAGGACACGAACACAAAAATAACATAGAAAAAATAATATAAATATAAATATGTTTTTTAAACTATTAACATAATAATTTTACTACAAATATCCAAAAATAAAGCACTGACAATGTTTGGATTGTATCTCTTCATTTCTTTATTTCTTTATAAAGAATATGCCTTGCAAGCTAATCATGCACATATCTTTCTTTCCATGAGCAAAGAGACAAAAAGATGAGCTTGTAATCACAGTCGGTTATGACTAGAGTAGAGAGTGAATGGGAAAAAAAAAAAAAATCATTTTTCTAGACTGTAAAGATTCTTCTCCTGAGTTTTTTCTAGTTTCTTAGTTTTTGTTTCCTGGCATTTCTAAAAAAAAAAAAGTTAGATTTCTTGTTTCCTTGTTAAGTCCAGCAAGGGTCGCATCATCATATTCATATTTTATTTATTTTGACAGTGACTGCTAGAGAAATAGGATTACTTGCGCTCCTTCATGAATTATGATTCTATCTCACTGGTCTAAGTAAGATAGGAACCAATTCCTCTCCATATATATGAATGAAGTACTTCTATTGGGATGATCAGATACTTTCTTAACCAGATCATGCGGAGATGGATGCCTAATAGAGAGACGCAAAGTGTTCAATCATTTTGTCACGATCAAGCTTGTTGCGGCCTCTTTGGTCCAAGGAAAATAGCGGAAAAAAAATATTGCAATGAGGATTCTATTGGCCTAGTCTTTTTGAAGACGTCGTAGATTTTTGCAGGACTTGCATAAGATGCCAAAAATTGGACAATATCACAAGCCCAGTCGCTCGGATCTTGAAAGATAAATATGAGTCTGGGACCAAGGCGGTGCAAACATAGAAACTCGATAAATCTATCTGGATTGTAGGAGTTGGATAGGCCCCAACCCAAAGTGGCAGATTTTTGCTCAGATAGAATACGAGAGAGTTATTAAATCTTGTTAAGGGACGCATATTCGATGTGGGGTGTTAGACTTGCCAGCCTAGCTTTGGATAGCTCAAGTCATTTAACACTCTTCCTGCTATAGAATTTTAAACTTTGGTGCTGTTGAGTCCTCCTTGGTGCCTGCTATCTGGACCTTTGAGGTTATATACGGCTTGTCCTCTCCGTAGCGAGGGACCTCTATTATCTATTAATATTTGTTAATTATGTTTCGTTAAAAATTTGTTTAACAAAACGCAAGGGAACTTTCCATCATTTATAATAAAAAAAATAACAATACCAATATTGCAATGCAACTTTGTAAGAGTGATGAGGTCACTCGCTTAATTGGGTTGAGCAATGTCAAACCAGACAATATTACCCATTTTTATCTTCAACGCGCCTACAACGAACTAGAATCCAAACTATACATATAGCACAATAACGCTATATTCCATGTTTTATTCACAATATTATTAACCTAAATGCAAATTAAATACAGGTCCATGTACATGTCGTTTCCTCATGGACGTATCTACACAACAAATGTTACTCAGGCCGCCGAACATGCTGCGAATTTGTTCAAGGAGGGCAGACTCCGCCCCTTGGAGCACCATGGGTGCACCCAGACTTACCAGTAGGCGGCCCGTCGCCCCGTGGCAGCGACTCAAGTCCGAACCCCTTCAGTTCCGCCAGCCATCCTCTTTCTTCTTCTGGTAGCCTTGCTGCCGCCTCTGGCTGACAACCACTACTCCAAACCATCGTAATGGAAACGATGATCATCGCAACAATTACCAACTTCTTATTGAAACTACTCATCGGACTCACTTTCAAGTGATCTAGCTATTATTATGTAGGCTTTGAGGAAAGATTTGGGAGTTAAGGAGTGTTTTTATAGGGGACTTTGATCATTTTCTTATCGTGAAATTTGTTGGGGAATTTTTCAACATAAGCCTGGCGGTTTCTACAAGGAATCGCACCAAGTAACGACTTTAAATTCAGTATATTTTTTGCTTCTTGGACTCTAATCTCTTAGATTCATGGAGTAATAAAACTGCAAGGAGTTAAGATATGGTATTGTTCAACTCTGGACTGAGTCCAAGTCTTTGTAATTCAGTACTAGTAATGTACACATTATTTGCTTAATGTATGAATTTATTGATTTTTATTCATATACGTTCTTTTTCAATAGTTCATTAATATCTTCTGTATTTTAGAATATACACATACAAACAATAGGACATAGACCAACATATGTACCAAATCGTAGAATAATTTAGAAGAGAGAAGTGACAACCGAATAAAAATATGGATAGAGATAATATGAAAAGATTAAAAGGTTTTAAATAACATATTTCTTGATAGAAATAAGTGGTGAAGAATCATCCATGTGAATAATCTGATATAATTTTTTTTTTATTCATATAGCCTAATCCGAATGCTTAGATTAAAATGTTTAGTTGTTGTTGTTAATATATATATATATATATATATATATATATATATATATATTCCAATTATATTCCAATGAATAATACACACAATTGAAACAATCTAATCCTCTTACTACCCTAATGGTTTGCAAAAATTTGTTTCCAAAATCGACCTAGATTATTTTGGTACATTATAAATATTAATAGTTGAATATTTTTATTCAAATTTTATTAAATTATCTTAAGTTTATTGGGCTAAGACTAGCTTAAATTTTAGTTACAATATTTACCAGTTTTTGTCATTTTTCTTAATGTGATCATCAAATTTGTATTCCCATGCTCTTTGTTAATTTAAGAATACTACTCAAATTTATGACTAAATTATCCACATTTATGGTTTTTTTATTACTGAATTATCATAATTTTGCATAATGACTGAATCATATTATACACTTACGTATTTGTACCATATTTAACATTAAACTTAAAAACTAGGATAGGTAAAATCAATATTGAGGTTTCAAACGTCATGTTAAGAGTGCTCAGTTTTCAATTGAGTTAAAGAAATGCCAGAGAAAGAAAGGAAGAAAAGAAGTAAGGAGGTTTTAGTTTGCTATGATCATTGATGGTCTAATTTGTCTCAAAATTTAAGAGTGTGTTCTCGCAGTGAAACCTATACATCCAACAATTTAGACCTATGTTTCGATCCCCATGTTAGGTTTGATCCATTCTTCAAGTCATTTTGGTATTCATGTTAAAATCCACCTTGAAGGTGGTGATATTTAGTTGCTTGCATAGCCAAGAATTGATTTCTAGGCATTTAGAGAGTGTATACACTACAAGAAAATGGGGTATTTTGCGATGGTTGGTAAGCGTTGCCTTAGATATCTAAACCGTTGCTAAATTTATTTGCAACGGTTTTAAAATCCATTGTGCTTGCCAGCGTTGCAAATAATAATAGCAACGGTTTCGATTAAATATTGCTACGGTTGTTTGAACTGTTCCGTAAGAGTATATTTACAACGGTTACACATAGCCGTTACGATCTTTAATAGTAACGGTTATTATAACTGTAGCATTAAACCGTTGCAACTCAATAGTAACGGTTGTAGATAAATGTTACAACATTCTTGCAACATTTATTAGAAATTGTTGCAATTCGTACTAACCTTTTACAATATTTATGTAAACCGTTGCCAATTAAATTTGTCTATTACAATGGTTTAAACAACCGTTGCTAGTTATGCATATTTTTAACAATAGTTATAGAAACCTGTTGCCAATTGAACTTGTCTATTACATTGGTTGTAAAAACCGTTGCTAATTATACCTTTTTATTACAATGGTTTTAAAAACCGTTGTTGTAGGTTATATTAATGTGCAATAGTTTAAAACCGTTACTAATTTATTGATAACTGTTAGCAAAATAATGTTGCATACTGAATAACAATACTTACTAGTAACCGTTGCTAACTTTTTTGCAACGTTTATAGGATATCACAAGTAACAAATTGTAACATTTATATAACCGTTGCGATTATAAATATATATATGGCACACATTATATTATTCCCTGTACACAAATATAATTCCCTGTACACAAATATAATTACCAAATATTCAACAAATGTACATCAACAACAATAATACACCAACACAATTACCAAATATTCATCAAATGTACATCAACAACAATAACATGAGTCCTTTTAAATGTCTCCAACTTGTTGGACTAGGCATTCACATATGAAATAGATATTAGAAATTTAAATAGAATACTAAAGACACAAATAAAGTTAATGATCGTAACATACAGAATAACGTTCAAAAAAATTAAATACAAACAATTGCTCTAAATCAAAAACTACAAATTGAACTCAAAAACATAACTATAGAGGTTCTTTTGTTCTAAATCATAAACTACAAATTGAACTCAAAATCATAACTATGGATGTTCTTACATTAATATCATAATGTACTTAATAAGTTCTACTAGATGAAATTAAATAAAAGCTTCATGCATTGTCATTTTCCATGCCGTTAGCATCTTTGCCTCTTTCTATATTAGGATTACCATCATCTTGGCCCACCTACAAAACAAATTTATAAGAATAATTAGAATAATAAAACTTGAAACTATATACACACATACTATATGAATTCATAAAAAATATAAATTAAACGAATTAAAAACTTGCATTTATAATAAATGAAACTGAGATTTACAAAAATAACTAACCTGGTCAGAATTATCTGTGTCAGTAAATGTATACTGTTTTAGTTTCTGAAAGGCACTTTCTCCTTGAAGATGCTGTGAGACAGTAGGTAGAGGACTAGTAAATGAATCCGATATCTGGATATTTGGATTAACTTGCTTTATTTGAGCTAATATGTCTTGCAATCCATTCATCATCGTTTCATACTTCCTCTCCATTTCAGCTACTCTCTGTTATCTAGCAAGTAGTTCTGTGATGGCATCATTAGATAGAGAGGTCGTTGTTGGTTTTCCTAAATTTGATTGTGTAACACCCTTTCCATATTGTGGTACTCGGCCGGGATGGTATTTGAATACTTTCTCTATAAATTTGTCCCTGGCTATTTTGTTTTCGGATGTTTCTGATGACTGTGCAGTTATCTGGTCTAACTCAGACTTCAAATAACATAGAAAAATTATATTAATATTTTTAAATTTAACATTCCATATATATATTTGGAAATGAAAAAAAATAATTCAATATACCTTAGTTTCATTATCAATATTTAATGTTCCATCTTTTCTCTTGTGAGTCAAGATAAACATGTCCACTTCATCTGGTAATTTCTCATTTGGCTGTCTCTTCTTCTATTGAATAGGTACAAACCTAAATAAATTAATATTTCAAAATTTTATTTTCATAAGTGTATTAAAAAAATTTAAAATATACCTGTTCCTCTCGAACTCTAGCAAAACTTTTAGAACCCATTGTATGCGTATATTTTGACCTTTTCCTATTGTTAGTGTTCTTCTCACTTTCAGCCTACAATCAAATTGAAGATAAGAATCGTATGCATGTATAAATTTAATTTGATAATTAACTTATAGATTTTATAAGTAAGATTATGTACCTTAGATTTCTCTGAACTCCAATACTTTACCATGTGCTTCCATTGTTGCATTGGTACTGAAATGGGTCGATCATTGATTGCAGCTGATCTCCGTGTGTGAGGGTTAAAGTGTTTCTTTTTCAATCTACTTTTCCAACACCGCCATGCTGATCCAATTGTAATTAATACCCATTTTTTTGCAGCTTCGTCAATAATAAACTTTTCCTGCAACATAATAATTTATAATTATCAACTTATAATGGACATGTAGATAAATATCATAGTTTTGTACACAAATATTACATTAACTATTTTCCACAATTCAGTTTTTGTTTCCTTGGAGACTGCATGCCAGGTCTCAATGTCCAAAGGGAGTAACATTGCATTCCGAGCTAATGTTCCCAAGTACGAACTTAAATTTGCAATATCCTTACTTGGACCAATTGGCTGGTTCTTATCATTTAAAATAATGACTGGTCGAGCACTCTCATTTCTCTCTACTATCTTCAAGCATCTAGTTTCTTTCCTGACATTCCTCTCTGAAAGAATTTATTCCACAATAAAAATCTAAAAGTTAGAATACTAGTTAAAAAAATTATACAAATTTCAAAAAATTACAATCTCAAGTATTACTAAATTACTAGCCTTTACCTTTGTTGATTGTGTTGATATCTCCGGATGTAGATGGATGTGCATCATCTTGGGTATTTGGGTTAGAAGATTGAACTCCATTTTCTTCTTCATTTGACTCTAAACCGTCAGACTTTTGATTGTTCTCTGCATTCTCAACATCATGATCACTAGAACTTGAGAAATCAGTGCTATAGTCAGAATCTGATCCCGTGCCACTAGTAATATGAGAATTTGTACTCCGTCGAGACCAAATTGGAATCGTACATTTTCGTTGACTTGCATGTTCTAATATTTTTTGTTTACCTTTGCTCGCCATGAAAATCTCCTGTAAATAAAACAATATAAAGCTAATTATATCATCATTAGCACCTTAACTCATTTATGTACATTAAAAGTAGAACACATATATATAAGTGAAATACTAATAAATGCCCTATGTGTTTACCTCTAGTACTTGATAATTGTCAGCTATCAGAGATAAACTTCAGGAAAAAGATATTCTGCATTTTTCCATTCAAAGAATAAACAACATATAATTAATATAAAAAAACAAGGACATAGTGCTCAAAGATATCTGATTTCAATAAACTTCTAGTTGCTATATTGATGATAACTTCACATATTAGGCTCAAAACTATCACTGCACAACTGCAAATATAAAGATAATGATGCAATACAGAATTTATTACTAAAAGAAAGGAATTAAAGAACAACTTTATCTCTAAATTTAAAAGAAGAACCCATAGCAGAAACATAACAGATAGAAAAACCACATAATATCCCAAAATATTGAAAATGTACTAAATTAAAGATAAACTTGATGCCACATTACAAAGTAGGATCAATTGTCATCTAACATATTAATGTGATAGATCCATATCCATGTCAATTTGCACAGGCTCGTCGAACATTCCCTTGATGTCTCTTGGTATTGTTGTAATCACACTATACCAATCTTCCTCAATTGGATCTTGCACGTAAAAAACTTGATGCACTTGAGAAGCTAAGACAAAGGGATCATTTTCATAAATTAATCTTGTGATATTAACTAATGGAAGGTTAAATTCATCTCTCCTCCATTGAAACCAATCACAGTTGAAAAGAATGAACTTATGGAAGCCATAGTAGTCCAGCTCAATGATTTCTTTTACTACTCCATAATATGTGACGTCACCAATAATAGGGTTTTTATCCCTGATACTTGCGAAGCTAGGAGTAGATGCTGTGATACCAACCCCACAATTTTGGGTTGCCTTTCCAACATCATGATTATAAACTCGAAATCTATAACCATTAATGACATAGCCTTTATACTTTTTAGCCACAAAATTTGGTCCACGGGATAACCATTTGATCTCATCCGAAACTTGTTCATTTCTAACACGATCTTGAAACCACTCCACGAATTCTTGACTGTGTCCATGTGCTCTAGACCATGACTTTGATCTACCACGATTTATTTGATTTGCCATAATCTCCCGATGTTCTCTGCATGAAGAGATTTGTATTTATTAGTTATCTGAAGTCCTAAACCCAATAATAAGTTAAATGATATTATGCTAAATGAGTTCTTACTCAAGATATGAGCTGATTAAATCACAGTTGAACAAAACATAGCGATGACCCTGTCTCCAAGTAATCTCATTTAAGGTAAACATCTCACAAGTTCCCAGTGGCTGACCAATGATGGATTGAGTGTCTGAATTTTGGTGTCCACTATCAATAATATCAAGATTCCTTGATGTTCTAGTAAACCTTGTATCAACATCATCATCTAAATATCTTGAACAAAATGTCAAACATTCCTCAGCAATATAGCCCTCAGCAATAGAGCCCTCCGGTCGACTTCTATTCCGAACATAAGATTTAAGAACTCCTAAATATCTGTCATAGAAAAATAATTTATTAATTAATAATTTAGATATATATGTTTACTAAGTCATACATTAGATTATTACCTTTCAATAGGATACATCCATCGAAAATGAACAGGTCCTCCAAGTCTGACTTCATGTGCTAAATGAAGGGGTAGATGTATCATTATATCAAAAAAAGATGGAGGAAAAATCATTTCGAATTTGCAAAGTGTTTGCACAATGTCACCCTCCAATTTATCAAGTTCTTCATATGTAATAACTTTAGAACAAAGATTTCTGAAGAAATCGCCAAGTCTAATTAATGGCTCTGCAACATTGATAGGTAATGCTCTACGTACGGCGAGCTGGAGTAAATGATGCAATAAAAAGTGACAATCATGACTTTTTAGTCCAGTAATTTTATGGCCCTTGGTTTGCACACAGCGAGATATATTGGAAGCATATCCATCTGGAACTCTCACTCCTTTTAGTACTTTACAGAAAATACTTTTATCACTTTGATCCATAGAGAATGTAGCAGGTGGTAAATATGTTTTACTAGATTGTCCCTCCTGTGGATGTAATTCATGTCTAATACCAATCTCTTCCAAATCACGTCGTCCTTTCAAATGATCTTTTGTCTTACCTGCCATATTTAAGAGTGTTCCAATTATATTATCAACTACATTTTTTTCAATGTGCATGACATCAAGATTATGGCGTAATGCATTGAACTCCCAATATGGGAGTTCAAAAAAAATGCTTCTTTTCTTCAATGGATTCTTCCCTGAATCTTTTTTCTTTTGAGTCTTCCCAAAAATATTCTGTAGACTAGCTGAATATTTTAAAATATCTGAACCCGATATCAAAGGTGGTGGATCATCTAATTCTTTCCCCTCAGAAAATGACTCCGCATCATGACGCCACTCATGATCAGCATCTAGAAACCTTCGACTTCCATGGTAGCAAAATTTTCTACTGCTATTCAAATATATTGATTTTGTGTTGTAACAACACACAGGACAAGCTAATTTTCCTTTTGTGCTCCATCCAGAAAGCATAGCATATGCAGGAAAGTCATTTATTGTCCATAAAAGTGCAGCACGCATGACAAAGTACTCACGCTTCGATGAGTCATAAGTTTTAATACCAACGGTCCATAAATCTTTCAACTCATCTATCAATGGTTGCAAATAGATATCAATATTATTTCCGGGTGATTCTTTCCCAGGTATTAGAAGGGCCATTATGAAGTTGGAAGGCTTCATGCACAATGATGGTGGTAAATTATACGGCATCAAGAGTACAGGCCACATACTATACTGAACACTCATTGTTCTGAATGGGTTAAATCCATCACTTGCTAAACCAAGGTGTACATTGCGAGTTTCAGATGCAAACTCGTAATTGAAACTGTTTAACACTTGCCAAGCCTCAGCATCAGCCGGATGTCTTAATTTACCATCCTTTATGCGCTCCTCTTCATGCCATCTCATTAACTCAGCAGTTTTTGAACACATGAATAGCCGTTGGAGCCTTTTCTTAATGGGAAAATGACGTAATTTCTTTTTTGCAATTTTTTTACCTTTTGGCAGTGAAATATCTCCATGTGCATTGTCTTTCATTATGTTGTTATCTTCATCAGTAATCCATCGACATTCGCCACATATATGACAAAAATTTGAGTCTGCATGTTCCTTCCAAAATAACATGCAATCGTTTTTGCAAGCATCAATTTTTTTCGAATCTAACCCCAATCCTCGCATTATACTACGAGTCTGATTAAAACTTTTTGGAATTGTTTTTATATTTGGAAATGACTCATTTAGAAGCTCCAGCATTGCAGTGAAGGACACATTGGACCATCCATGAAGACACTTTATAAGAAACATTCTAACAATGAAGGTAAGTTTTGTTATTGGAGCTTCTGGATATAATTCCTGTTCACAATCTTTTAGCAGGCTCTGAAGCTTCTCCAAATCATTATCCAACTCATGATCAATGCCATCAGAATTATTTCCATCTTCGCCTCTCTCAAGATGTTCATAGATGCAAGGATATGCATCATATAACATCTCCTCAATATTATTATCCAAGAGAGATCTTTTTTTTGTATGATCTTCTCTACCATCTGAAAATTCAGTATTATAAGATCCTATACCCTCTCCATGAAAACGCCAATTCTTATATGTTGGATCAATACCTTTAATTATTAAATGACTATACACATCCTTTTCACTTTGCCATGCACAATTGTTGCACTCTTTACATGGGCATAAAATGTATCCTTCTTGAGTTGTATTAGTCAGAGCAAAATTCAGGAAACTTAAAACTCCATCAATATATTTTTGGGTGGTTCTATTACAATGCATCCAATTTTTGTCCATTTCTTGTTAGACTTTTATCTGTAAATTAAAAATAATGAAAATTAGCAATATGGAATAAATTCTTTTATTTGAAAAGAAAATAGTTCACATAAACTAAAATTTTTCTGTAAGAAGAAATAGTATACATATGGAATAAATTGAATCAATTAGAATTTATTCTTTAATTTTAAAATAAAATAGTTCACATAAACTTAATCGTTTTTTTAAACCATACTGCCACTCGCCCATGATAATTATGGAGTATTACCCTAGGTCTTGCTACTATACATATATATGTTTGTCGAGTTTGTGCTGTACATTAGCTGCTATAGCAATAATTTTTCTTTTCATGACTTGTGTTTTTTTTTTTTAATCCTTCTTTTTTTTTCTTTTTTTTTTTCTGCATATTTTCATGCATGTAATTAGAGTTGGAGGCAAGGCGAGACAAAATTAACCAACAAGAGAATTATTTCTAATTACATTTAGAGTGGAGGCGTCTCTGCTTTACATGCATGACAGTATATATGATGCCAGTATATATTATTTCGTGATTTCACTCATGTATAATGCATGACAGTATATATTTAAAAATATTATACATACCAGAGTGGAGGCGTCTCTGCAGCGCGATGCAGACGGAGCGGAGGCGGGCCGGAGGCGGGCAGAGGCGGGCTGGAGGCGGACTGCAGTGGAGGCGGAGCGGCGGGGCGATGCAAACGGAGCGGAGACGGGGCTGAGGGGGGCCGGAGGCGAACCGCAGTGGAGGCGGGGCCGATGCAGACGAAGCTCCGGCAGGGTGGAGGGGGGCCGGAGGCAGACTGTCGGGGCGGAGGCGGGGCCGGATGCGGGGCCGGATGCGGGGCGATGCAGTCGGGTCGATGCACTGTGGAAGGGGGGCCGGATGCGGGGCGATGCAGTCGGGGCGGAGGCGGACCGGACGCTGACCGGAGGCGGGCGGAGGCGGCCCGGAGGTGGGGCGGCGGGCCGATGCGGACGGAGCTCCGGCGGGAGGAGCCGGGGCTGGACAGTGAGCGGAGGCGGGCAGTTTGGATGCACGGTTTTCAGGGAGAGAGATAAAACGGGAATTAGGGTTTGGGAGATAAAACGTCGTGGGAGATAAATCTAGTATTTATAATAAATAAGTTTTTTAATTTTAAATAATATTAAAAGTTTAGTTTTTAAATACTAATATCTCATTTAAAATATAAGTTAATTATATAGCTTATATAGAAATTAAGTTAATTTATTTATGTTTAAAAATATTTCTTAAAAAACAAAATTACTATTACATATTATATATTTCTAAAACATATATAACATATTTGAAGAATTGAAACCTACATCTATTTAAAATTATATATATATATATATATATATATATATATATATATATATATATATATATATATATATATATATATATATATATATATATATATATATATATATATATATATATATATATATATATATATATATAAACATATAGATTTATACTTCATCTTGAAGATGTTGGGTAAGTTTTGTTTAATATTGAGTGAAAATTCCTACAGATTAAAAAGTATCTGGAAAAAATAATTCGTACTCTATGTTTGAAACCGAGTAAATTCTTATATTCAACCACATGCATGAGAGCATATATAGTTTTTAATTAGAGTTGTGATATTAGTAATGTGAATTAAATATATTTTATGCACAAATAGTGCATTCTCAGTTCGTGAGACAACTTAATTATTTTAAAATATATATATAATATTTTTACTTTTAATTTTTTTTATCTTTTAAAAATGATGCACAAGAAAAATAAAAAAGTGAAAAAATACAAAATAAAGGAATAATTTAAGTTAAATATTTTTTATTTCACAATTTTTTTATTTATAATTATATGGTTAAATGGATAAGCTAACGACTAAATTTTATGTATATGTAAAGTTTTCGTAAATATCACTACATGTTATATTGGGATATATGATTCTAAATTAAACTTAAATAGTACAAAAATTATATATATATATATATATATATATATATATATATATATATATATATATATATATATATATATATATATATATATATATATATATATATATATATATATATATATATATATATATATATATATATATATATATATATATATATATATATATATATATATATATATATATATATATATATATACATATATACTTAATTAATAAATAATTATTTTTATTTTTGGATAATCAAATTATTTCCGAATATTTTATTTAGCAACACTTTTTGAACCCGTTGTATATGAAACGTTGCAGATGATTGAATTTATTATTACAGTTATATTGACCATCATTAAATTTTAATATTTAGAAACGATTCTTAAAACGTTGAATCAAAATTGTTTCAAAAAAAATGATACTTTGTAACAATTCTTTAAGCCGTTACACAATAATTATTTAGCAACAACTAAATATGCGTTGCAACATAAACGTGACAAATAAGCTATCTTTTGAAACATTTTCTTAAAACATTGTAAAATATAATATATCGAAACGATTTTAGAAGAGTTACATAGTAACCATTGCAAAATAAAGATCAATTGTAACGGTTAATTTAAGTATTACTAAATATATTATATTACAATAATTTTAAAACTGTTGCACAAAAACCATTGCCAAAAACCCCTTTTCTTGTAACAATTGTTTAAACCGTTACAAAATAATTATTTAGTAACAGCTAAAAAAGCGTTACACCATAAACGTGACAAATAAGATATCTTTCGCAACATTTGTTTAAACATATTGTAAAATATAATATATCAATACGGTTTAAGAAGTGTTACGTAGTAACCATTGCAAAATAAAGATTTATTGTAACGGTTAATTTAAGCATTACTAAATGTATTATATTACAATGGTTTTAAAACTGTTGTACGATAACCATTGCAAAATACCCCATTTTCTTGTAGTGATAATAGCATATTCCATTATTTTCATATACTATTATTTTAATATAGTGGAAGAAGAAATGTGTCGGCTGTGATTTTTTCCACAAGGATTAACCACGTAGCTCCTGTTTATTGCAATTGCTTGTTAATTTGGTCATATTACATATTGTAGTTATTTACTACTAATGTTATCATCCTCTACAATCAATTACTGCATTATTATGGATGACACAAGTCTATTTGAGTTCGTACAGGCTGACAGGATTACTTTAGAATATTCCTCATGACATTTCTTGTATGTCATTTAAGGACGAAGAAATTAATCGGTCTAAATATTAGTCGAGTCCAAATAGACGGGATCAAGTCCCTAAAGTTCATAGAGTCCTTGTGATTAATGCGTACATGACCAACTTGGCAACTTGAGAACATTCCTCATGGGCGCATTATACACTTCAACTAAAGAGGTGGCATTCATACTCTCTCTCTCTCTCTCTCTCTCTCTCTCTCTCTCTCTCTCTCCTATATATATATATATATATATATATATATATATATATATATATATATATATATATATATATATATAAAAGGATTACAATAGGTGAGCTGTCAGCTTAGTAAAAGTTATGTGAGCTAGCAGCACAATTATAATGATCCAATAATTTTACTTCAATTTTTTTACAATTACTGTTTTTATCTCTTTAACTTCTTTCAGATTAAATTTCATAAATTTTAGAATTCATTTACCTTTTCATCAGGTGCATAAAAAATGTTTTATTCATTGAAAATCCTTAATTTTGTGTTAACCTGATGGAGGACCAAATCAAAGCTAAAACCTAAGAAATTGTGTATGAGTGAACCCTAGAGGGTCGAGATCATAATCCAAAAGAAAATTTTTTAAAAAAATTTATTGGAAATAGTGGGAATGAACTGCAGTTCAGATAACTTGCATGAGCTGTCAGTTCATTTCATTTCATTTTTCTCATATATATATATATATATATATATATATATATATATATATATATATATATATATATATATATATATATATATATATATATATGAAGCAACACTTGTGCCTAAATACCTCTTTTTTTTTTTCATTGACTAATGTATGCATTTTCTAAGTTTGTCACGTTTTGTTTTTGAATGTCTTGACGTGTAATTTTGGAGGAAATTTTCAATATTAGACTAGGGGTTGTTACTGTGCAATAGCCTAAACTAACGACTTTGAATTCAGCATTTGAAGATTCATGTAATGAAATATATACCGCAACTCGAGAGACTAGATACTTTCTTCACGTGAGACTTGTGAAAATTGAGTTTAACTCCATTGTGCAAGTCTATGTTTGAGTTCAAAGAAGTCGATAACGTTTACTTGAGAATATTCCTGATGAGTCCATGACGTTCCTTGTTTGGCAGTAAAGGATCAAAAGAATCAAGTCTGAACTTAAATCAAATGAGAAGTGGTCAAGTCGACAGAACCCTCGTGTTGTGCATGCGTACGTGACTAACTTTGAAGAGAAACTTATGCAGTTCAAGCCATGACGTGTGTGTTTTTTCTTTGTATTTTCCTTGACTTTGCAGTTATATTCAAATTCAAGTTGGACATTTATTGGTTGATGTGATGTAATTAGCTACTTAATCTCAAAGAATGCTGGTGCGGAGGTGGTAGGAGTGGAGAGAGAACTTTCGCCGCATGATTTAGGATTTAGTACTCGTACGTTCTTTACTGTTGAGCGTCCACTGGTGTTATACAATACATTGGTCAAACAGGACTGGACAATGAAGTTGGACGATGGAAATGTGTATGTCTCGGATTTCATCGAGCAGGACCCTTCTTTAGATTCTTTTTGATAAGATATGGTGAGCTACTATTCCTCACGCTCCTTTAAAATGATTTTAATAGAACTATAAAAAAAGAAACATAATAAGAGAAAAAAAGTAAAAAGAGTACTCATCTGCAAGTAAAATGAGTTATATCATAATCTACTATAAGTTCCATGGAGAGGAAAGACAAGTAGGTCCTGCCGCTAGAGTAAGGATATTTGCAGTCTCTATTCTTCCTTATCTAAATTTCCTTTAGCGGTCAAGGTTGTGTCAACACCTGCATTTGCTGTCCCCAGTGTAGATCTCGTGATGTTCACAGCAGTAATCCTGGAGATAGAGGTATGAGTGGTCATCCCTGCATCTCCAAATACTGTTGTCCATAATAACACATCATTAGTAATAACTATAAACCCTATCACAAAATGTTCTTCTATTTCTCTCTTGACATAGGTTCCATGCTAGCACAGCTGTGAGTCTTCTGGTCATGTCTATTTCACTCCCCGTATAGAGAAGTTTCAACCAGATTGTCGATGATCTGTCCAACCTAAGTTGGAAGCCATACCGATGAGCCACTTCATGCGAAATCGTCATGATGAAGGGGCATTCCACAAATATGTGTGTCGCTGTTTCAGCAGCGGACCCACACAGAGAACATCTGTTTGGGCTTTACAATTATCTCTGCTGTAGGTTATTCCAGATGAAGACCGCATTCTTATTTAGAAAGCAAAGAAACATTTTGACCTTTAGGGGATATTTTGTCTTCCAAATATGAGTTGTATGTTTGGATCTTACCCTCACGATTTCATGCACACGTTATTGAAGGGAACATGGAAATTTTGGAAACGCCTCAAAAGACATGATGATGCACCGGGTTAACAAATTTGTAGTGCATAATCGTGCGGTAGCAGGTGTGTTCAGGGTCAATATCGTTGATCTTGTGTGCATGAAGACGTGCCTTAGTTCTGTTATGGGGGGTGGTTAGCTTATTGTTATATTTCTTTGTAGGATTTTTCTTATCTTTGTAGAGTTTTTCTTTTTCTTTTTAGTCTTTCTTTATAGAGTTTTTCTTATCTTTGTAGAGTTTTTCTTTTTCATTTAAGTCTTTTTTCTCTTATTTGTAGGATTTTGGGTTTCTTTATTTTTTTCTTTTTGAATTGGTTTCTACGATTTTTTAATTTTTTACCCATTTCTTTTTACTTTAAAAAAGATAAATTTAGAAAAGTTATTGTAACATTGCAAGGATTAAGTAGTTTTAGATTTGGCATTTGATAGAATAATAAAGTTGAGAAATTGCTTGAAATTTTATGAAAATAATTGAAGTCCATAAAATAAGCTCTTCTAATTCTAGTCTGAAGTAAGTATATATTTATCTTCATATACACAACGCTATTGTAAAGTAAAGGTTGATATAATAATCTTTTGAGTAGTCCTTTTTCCCTTAAAAAAAATTAAAAAAAAGAATGAAGAGGTGAATCTTGTATTAAAATAATAATCCTTTATAAATAAATATTAAGTGCTTTTATAGGTGGGTGTCTGTGTTTTACGAAGCATACATAACATGAATGGTTAAAAAAAAAAAAAAAAAAAAAAAATCTTGTGTATAATCTAATTAATAGGATATTTGTGTCTCAAGAAGTATAAATATTCATGTAAACAGTGAAATATGATTAAAAGAGAAAAAAAAAAAAAAAAGCAAGAAAAACTTGGAGAGGAAGAGAAGCCATGCATGGGTTTGAATTTGATTCCAATGTCGACATAGACCATAACATGAGTACGTAGATGTAAGATGTATAGGAGCTCAAAACTATGAAATGGGGTATTGAAAAATATAATTGATATTTTTTATTGAGAAAACGAGTGCACTTGAAATGAGAATAGACTTGGAAGCCGATAATTTATATGCCTTTTTTTAATTAGTAAGACTTGTTGCAGAAAATCAAAAAGAGTTTTGTATTTTTCATTTTTATTTTTCTTAGTTTTTTAGGATTTTTCTCTTTTCTTGATTTTTGGTTGTCTTTATTTTTCTTTTTCTTAATTTCCTAATATATTTATTTTCTTCAAATTTTATAGGTATATTCACTAGAAATCTACACTATATATAACTCATCTACTAGCTAGGGTAATATAGGGTATAAAAATCTTGTTAAATACGTGCTAAGTATAATTATGATTCCTGTGAAAATAAGTTTTACTAAAAAAAAAAAGGTGTATGGTGTGATAAGTATCATATTTGTATATTTTTATCCTATGTTTTATCTATTTTTATATAAATAATGGTATTCGGATATCTTTAATTGTTTTTTAGGGAATTACAGTATATAGCGATGAAAACTCAGAATCAGCAAAAAACATCACAAAATGGAATTTAGAAAGTGTTGAAATGCATACATCTTAGAGAGATCCAGAGCTCAAATAGAAATTTAAACCAGACTTTAAAAAGCTTTGATAGAATAGTGCCAGAAAACTCAAATTCAAACGAGCAACTTTGACCGCCACCTATCAGTCAAAGCCGCTATTTGATGGTATAACCAAGTCAAATTGTGATCAAATTTCCAAACTGAATTAGAACCGGATTACAAACTTTTATAGGGTTAGTGACCATCGCTATCTAGTAGTTAAACTTGCCATCATTCTAAGTATACTATAAAATTTAGTTATGGATAAACAATAAAAAAGAATCACAAGATAAGAACAAATATTGAAACATCATCATAAAAATGACACAAGTTATGAAAGAAATAAATTATATATTAAAATAAAGTTTACTAAAGAAATACGAGAACTTTGATCTTTTTATATCTGAATTACAACTTGAAAAATAAAAGATAAAGTTTTAAAGATACATGATATATAAACTAGTCTACCATATAAGCGAAAATTCTCACTCTATTTATATGTGAAAGAGCTAGTTATATTTGTTAGGAAGTAATTAGTTAGGAAGGATAAAATAAATATAACTATTTAAGTTTTTTCTATAATAGCTTGATTTAATATAATTTTTGACTTGCTTTGACATGATCTTTCCTATAGAAAATTTATTCTCCATAATCTTTGATTTGATTTTCGTTTTACTATTCAATTTCCCCTAGAAACTAGATCTTCGTCTTAATTATTTTGATCTTGATTGATTTTCCTTAATCCTTGATTTTACTTACATATGTTATGATAGAATCTTGGGCTTTCGGGCTTTAGACTCGCTACAATCATAATTTTGATTTTTTTTTTCAATGTTAATTGCTTTTCCGTGGGGTTAGTCTTATATATGCGAAGCTCCCATTGTCGTGAGAATCTCCACAAAGTTTTGAGCAGATTTGATTTAGTTTCACTGCTAGATAGTGACATTGATTACTACTTGGTGGTTAAACCAACTTGGACTGAGCTGAATTTATACCACCAAATAGCAAATTCATTGTCTCCGGTTGCGACAATGAAATTTCAAGCATGAGTCCAAAGTTTAATTTTACTAACTCATACATGAATCCTAATTGGATTCAAGTTTTAATTAATCAAGATTGGCCTGTTGCTATGTTATACCAATCCGTGAGCAATTTTCTTAAACCCGTTAGCTCAATAACAGTTTGCATCCTAAGAGCAAATCCCGTGATGAAAATTCGAGGCTACAAGAATCTGATACCGAGAATAACAGAGAGCTTTTTTTTTTTTTTTATCAAAACGGCGAGTGGAAACCCTCTGCGTTTCATTACTAAGTAGATAATAGAACTACAAATAAAAGAGAGATTTGGTTCGTGGAGTGAGGGAATCAAAGCCATTGGAAAATCGAGAGTGGACGAGCCAAATTTAGCGAGAATGATTGGCATTAAGGTAAAACTATATATATTGCTATATTATGTACCAATCAGGATCTATAGAGTCCTTGGATCTCTTCTCATTATGTAATCTTAACATTGGGCCTAGCTAGAAACCATTAGGTAATATATTTGATATTTATTCTATTACATCTATTAATGAAACATGGGGTCCACGACTCACTATTTTGGGGACAAAAAAAACATTGAGCCTATATATTGAGAGTCCGAGTAAGTGATTGTAATTTTTACTTCATTATACGAATTTGTTTGCCTTGGGATTTTTTTTCTTTTAGAGTTTTCCATGTAAATCATAGTATTTTGTATTCTTATTCTTTTCTTATGTGTAGATTCTCTTGATTTGGTCTAACAAGTATGTGAAGTCCATAATGAAGAGTGTAGGTCATATCTCAACAAATTTGTGGGTGGTTAAGATTTTTTGAATGTAAAGTGTATATTAATGCAAGTAACAGTGAGTATAATGTCTCTACCACCAACTACTTTAATGTACAACTAAGATTGCACGGTCCTCAATATTTTGCACTACGGAGAAGATCTAAGGGCTTATTTGGTTGTTTGCATAAGTGTGTAAAGCGATTACAATTGCAATCGCTTTTGGTGTAAATGGTGTTTTTCATTGTTTAGTTGTGGCTCTAATTGCAAAAGTTTACAACTGTAATTACAATTATCTATGGTAATTGTGGTAAAATGAGTTTTAGACACTTTTTTTTCTCCCCTTCGCAAACGGTAAGTTTATTATTGTTAAATGGAATATTTTCAGATATTTTGAAAATAGAAAATTAATATTTAAAATTTTTTGTCACTCTAATTACGACTTGCAATTGTCAAAACAAACAAAAGTAATATAAGTTGCAACTTTTTTTTTTTTTTGGTATAACTTTAATTGCAATAATATAAAACATTTCCAAAATCCGATAATCTGTAAGCATACTTGCACATGTAGATAATAAAGGTCGTACTCGCATGCAAATCAGATTACACAAGGCATACGACTTTCATTTCTTTAATTTGAGTAGCCAAACGAAATAAAATAATGAGATGCGAGGTTTGTTTTTCCCCTTTTTTCTTTTTGTTCAACAACCTACTTAGCTCGCTATCTCCTCATTCTTGGGGATCAAGTAGTATTTGACTTGATTAGCCATATATATATATATATATATATATATAGAGAGAGAGAGAGAGAGAGATGAAACGGGAAATACACCGGCGGTGAAGGGAGTTCCTTCACCGTCGCTTAGATGTTCCAATAAAATTACTACACGTGGCGCCACTCAATGAGTGGTTAAATGAGTTCTTTTATTTATTACCTTAAGTGATGGCACGTGTTGTAATTTTATTGGACCACCTGAGCGGCGGTGAAGGAACTCCCTTCACCGCCGGTGTATTTCCTGTTTGCTCATATATATATATATATATATATATATATATATATATATATATATATATATATATATATATATATATATATATATATATATATGACTTGATTAGCCAAAAAAAAAAAATTATTTGACTTGTGTTAAAGTGAAAACTGGTCCCTAACACATTTTCTAAGTTCAATGATGAAAAATTAATTAGAAAGACGAGATACACACGGTTTTGCACTCGATATCAACGTTAGGGCACATGAAACTTGGGCTAAATATTTATTTTGAATTGATCATTTCACAGCACATGGTTATCAACTCAGAATTCTGCACTATATTGATATTAAAAATAGACAAAACCTTTTTCTTTCCTTATTGCAAAATGTTTGAACTGCTTTTTAAGTCAAACCAAGTACTGTTTCTAAGAAATTTCCATTGACATATTGCTTTGGAGCTTGTCCGCGCACACAACCACCCTTCCCTAAGTAAATAAGTTCAACTGCTGTTTTACCTAGTCTCGCCATTGTGTTCTACAAAATTGTTTCAAACATGGAATCAATTAGTCAACAAACTTGAAACTTTGGTCACACATGAGCCAATATTCCAAGAGACAAGATTTCACATATGAGCCAATATTCCAAGAGACAAGATTTTATCTTCCTTATAATAGATTTTACAAGGTTTATGTCCTTACAAACGCGTATCATAGATGGACCAATTCCTTGGTTAGAAAATTCTAAACGTAATTTGCAAAATCAAATCTTATAAAAGTAATTTCTAATACCAAACCATGCAAGATGGCAAGATGCACATACCAAACTTTTTCTATAAATACTCAGTTCTGATTTATATCAACACACAAAATCAAAGCTCAAGAATATCCAAGACTTTTTCCAAGGTTCTTTGAGAGAAGATGGTTGCTTGTAGGAGAGAGTGCAAAAATATTACGAAAGCGTTGCTCCTGGTTCTAGTGGTACTATGCTTGCATGGTGCAGTTGAATGTGCAAGGCCATTGGAAGAAGTATGGTGGCCGGATGAGGTTGCAGGGCTCTTGTTGGAGGCTCTTCCAAAAGGGCAGGGGACGCCTTCAGGGCCGTCCGGCTGCACGCACAACCCGAACATCCCCGGCCACTGTCCTTGATCATCATCTGAAGTATTACAATGAGAAGAATTTATAGAAATACTTATGGGCGGTTGAAGGTGATAACCGTATCAAAGAGGATAGGAGAAGAAAGAAGGATCAACAAGTGAAACCTAAAGAGTTTCAATCCACCTTTTCCTTCTCATTATTCAAAATTTTGTTTGTAAATTTTAAAAACTTTTGTAAGAGTTTTTTTTTTACAAATGAATAATTCAATTAATTTTTTTTATTATTATTGTTGTTTTTGCTTGAGAAACGAGATCCTGGAAATTATTTGGATACGAGTTAATTATGTGGACCAGATATATATGTATACATCTAACTTAACAGACCTAGAAGAATATATATGTTAAGAATGATATCGTGGGATATCATAATACTATGAATCCTTAAGAAATTTTAACCCTTTCAAATTCATGTTTCTCATTTTCCCTCACATGATCCTCTCAAATCTATTGCTAGATCTCCCCACTCTCTCTCTCTGCTCACTCTCCTCCGCTCAGTCCAACAGTTTTCCCTCGCTCTCGCTAGAGCCGGCCCTGAGCAGGTGCGGGCTCTGCACCTGTCCAGGGCCCACAATCTAAATGGGCCCAAAATTTTCAAACGGCTAGTTTTTTTTTTTTTTTAATTTTGAATGCTTTTTTTTCAAATGGCTTGTTTTTAACCCAACAACTCCATTCCAAAACAAAATCACACTAAACTAATATCTCCTCCTCTCTCCCTCTCTTTATCTCTATAAATATTTTTTGTTATTAGGTTGTCGAATGTATTGGCTCCCAGCTATTCTGGCATTCTGCTGCTTGGTTCTTTTCAAGAATCTTTTGTTCTTTTTTCTTATATAATTTTGTTATATTTTTTCTCAAAAAAATGTGTCGGATGTGGATTTAAATGATTTTTTTTCTAAACTAAAAGTGTTGAAGATGACTGTCAAATATGTCAATGTCATCAGTTGAAATTTTTGAGTATGTTAAAATTGCAGATTGTTATCCTAATGTTTCCATTACTTATCGAATCTTATTGACAGTACTTGTGACTGTTGCATCAGCAGAGAGAAGTTTTTCAAAATTGAAATTGCTGAAAACATATTTGAGGTCATCAATGTCACAAGAAATGTTGAATAGTTTGGCGATTTTATGTATTGAGAAGGAAATGTTGGACAGTATTGATCTTGATACTATTATTGAGGATTTTGCATTTAGGAATGCCTGAAGGAATTGCTTTTTATGAATTATAATTAGTTTTTGTAATGGTAAAACTATGTATTAAATTTTAATTTTTGGTAATAAAAATATTTATTTAAATTTTTAATAAGACTTGTTAGGGCTCCTTCCTCATTTCGCCCCGGGCCTCTAAAACGTTAGGACCGGGCCTGGCTCTTGCTCGCTCACCCAGCAGGTCAGTCAGTTCCCCCACAAGTTAGCACATCACCTTAACCAACCGTCACACTCTACTAGCTCCACACCTCCCACACCAAACACAACCACCACTCCTCTCCGTTATCGTCCCTAACACCCTAATCACAATGTATGCCAAGTGCGGGGATGGCGCCAGCGTACTCAATATGTTCAATAAAATACCTTAACAAGATCAGGTCTCCTGAATTTCGTATCACCACACTCTAGATTTTTGATAAAATACCGAAACTAGATCAGCATGAAGGGTAATTTTGTCAAAAAAAAGCTCAACTTGTAATCTTTTACAAATTTGGATATGGTACTCACTAAGTCAAGTTGTGTGCATTTTTAGAATTTCCCCTATATTTACTCAACAGACCCATATTTTTTTTCCCAATTCTAACATCCTCTCCTCTTTTCTATTATATTTCATCCTAGTTGGATATTACTATCCAACCCAAATGGAATTTGGTCAGGTAATTAATATATGATCGATATTCAATTAGGTTGGAAATTAATACTTGGCTAGTGAGTTGTGAAAATGGCAACTTAGTTAAAAAAAATAATAATGGCAAACTTGTAATTTTTTTAAAGTTTCAAAGGTTGACATATGGAGCAAAATGGAGTGCATGAATAGAATTTCCCCTTGTTTAAATACATGGTTCATGCTAAGTTATTCTCGTTTTATCCGGCATGTTGTATAGGTATGCATGGATTTGAAGGGCCTTTGTGATGACGATTTGGAAAATTCTAAAAGAGCCCTTGTATACCTTATATTATGTTAATGTTAAAAGCCATTACATGTTCCAATGATAACATGCCTTTTACATGTACATATGAGTCACAGCCAAGTCGTCATATGAATATTAAATCTCTGATATTCTATGCAGCTTCAATAAGTAACTTTTTGCTCATAGAAATACAATAAGTTTTCAGTAAAATACCCATAGCAAAATAATTTATAATTGGTTACAAACTCCTCCTTCAAAAAAAAAAAAAAAAAAAAAAAAAAAAAAAAATTAACTACAATTATTGATGTTGGACTATTGGGGTTAGAGGGGAGTTTCCAAAGGAGCACGCCACTTTTCCTAGTGAGTCTACCAGATAGTTCATTTTTTGTCTGGACTTTCAATCCGGACGTTGAAAAGTGGGCCCACTAGGAAAAATGGTGTGCTCCTTTAGAAACATCCAAGTTAGAGTTATGATGTAGGACTATTCAAACTAGGATAGTAAGAAACTATACTTGAATAGGTCATGGTAATATACTCTGTTTGGGGAGAAACTAAATGATGGTAATATACTATTTCGGTTGTAACTTGTTAAGTTGTACAGCTGAATGTTTCATACACCATAGGTCTTGTGATTTGCTGAATCATTCTTGGTCATTTCTGTTTGTCTAACGGCAGATCCGACACAATACCGAACAATTCATATAACTATTTCCTTGGTTTATACATGAGCCAATCGAAATGGTGGTAATCCATCAGTTAGGTTTTCCAATTATATGATATTCTAAGTAAAAATTTTCTTCTTGTAATTGTGAATACACTATATGACAATAGGTTTAGCCTGTATCAATTAATTCGTTATTACATATTGATTTAATGTTTCATAAGACTTATATTATCATCATATTTAAATGTAGCTGTTATTGATATATTATATTTCTTTCCACTATTTTTACATATATTATTTTAGTCGCTATCTGATGAACTGGATATGCATGTCTAGACTTAGAGTTAAATCCGATAGGACAGACTGATGATCTTGTGTATCTAGAAGAGCATGTTAAAACCCAGTAGAAAATTAGAGTTATTTTTTTCCTCTTATTTAGTTTTATTGTATTATATTATTCTTTTTAGAGTATCCAAACTCCGTTCCAAAAAAAAAAAAAAAAAAACCAGTAAAATTTTTATTGAAATTTTAAAATTGTTCTTGTTAGTATTATTGTGGCAAATATTGCTATTCTACCGAATATATTCCTACTAGAGTAATTCAAAAGTTGTCGGAATTGCAATAGAGGAGGATACATAAAGGCATATAAAATAGTAGTTATTTTCTATAGAATTTCTTGGAGAAATCCTTCGAGATCAAAAGGAGAGCCTTCCATTGTTCTCAAGAATCTCGTAATCTACATCAATGAGGATTAAACTGAAAACTTTACTCTTGCGGACAAGAGGTGTTATGTCAGATTTGATGAATCTTGGTTATAAAAGATTTCAAGTCAATTCCAATGGTAGCAACTAAAAGATTCCTCCTAGGTGGCTGGATATTCTAGGATTATGGAGATATTAAAAAAGTCTCATTAAATTATCTGGTTGGTTCACGTATTTGGATAAGGATTTGGGATATGGAAAAGGATTTTAGCCAGTTCAATGTCATAAATTAAACTCTTTTCCATGAAATCCATGAATTGGTTTAAAGATTTAGTCATTAGGATTTTGCTGATAAAGCTGAGAATTTATGCACGAAAGGAATCGATCCCCACTTATTGTTGGGAGACGAGAAATGAGGATTCGATCTGTTTTCGTTAAAAATACAAAATAATTTCTTTCATTTCTCGCTATAATATCGGTGTTTTGATGCAATAATAGGAACTTCAATATAGTATCAGAAGAATTGACCTTCGACCTGCGGGACGTGTTAAAATATAAAATAATTTTCTTCAATTCCTATTAAAATTTTAGAATTTTGGTAATACTTTTTAGTTTTGTTTATTAATGGATAGAGGAGAGAGAAAATCTTTCTACTTTTTATAAGTAATAGTTGATGATTATTATTATCAGATCCATACTTTTTTCCCATGATCTTTTTGCAAGAAACAAACCGTGAAAAGTAAAAAAATTACTCTTCTTATCACTAAAACTTTACATATTTTCTATAAAACAATTAAAGAAAAGTAAAAAAAAAAAAAAAAAATAGAAAAGTAAGAATTTGGCGAGTACTATTGACGGACATAAATATATTTTTCATTTCATGAACCAGTAGAGCCCCAGGCTCCCCTTATAACGTTAATGATGCAATTGACATTTTTAAATTAAGGGATGTGGAGGACTGTCTAAAAATAATAATAAATAGCATTATTACACATGACATAGTTTTGGGATCTCTTTTGAAATCAGCAGATAGTTAGGTATCGTTGAGACTGTTTCTTAATTAATTTTGATTCGCGAGGAAAAACAACTCAATTGTGTAGAAAAAAGGTTACATAGACATAAAACGTTCATGTGACTCGAACTCGTAGAGCCACATGCGAAGGGCTGCATGGTGCTAGCATCAAACTTTTGTTCAAAAAAAAAAAAAAGTAATTGAAATTTTCCTTTTCCCAACTTAAGCAAAAGCAAAGAAAAAATGTTCAAATTAGATGGGAATTTTTAATTTAAAATTTACAGTAAACTGTCGTTGTAATGCGCCACTATTCATAATTTAAATAACTGAGTCATTCGACAATATATGATAATACGATTAGCTATAAATAAATATCTAAGCTTAAAATATTATAATATGTATCAAGTAAATCCAAGGAAATGTAGATACATAAAATATTCCTAAATACTATCTCAAGTAAAATCTAAAATGCCATGGATACTTACTATATCTTTAAACAAGACTTTTAAAATAATGTTCGCATAATAAAACTACTCATATCTACTAGTCAATCATGTAGCTCAGCCTACTTTTGAAGTTAAGGTAGGCAATGATCCGTCTCAGATGGATCTACCACTAAGTCTAGATCTGTATCTGTTAATACAGAATCAGAATTGCCAGTAAAGTGACTAATAAAATACAGTGCATAGAACTAGTATATTAGTGTTATATAAATTGAGATAAATAAATCAATAAGAATTCTATTAAGTTTTTAAACACATATCATAGTACAATCGTTTTAATTTAACTATTATTTATTATGGTATTTGGAAATTCAAGATGGTGTTGACAGGTCTAAACATATCCTCATTATATACGGAAAAATGATAATAGTAATATCAGTGTTTTGATTGGAACCTATCACAAACTCTCCTGCATGGGAAACAGTGACAATTTTTTGGTTGGAGTTTGTCCCGAACCCTTTCATTTGGGAAGCAGTGGCACAGTTGCATTCAGCCATTAATTACTTCAATCCCTAGTTTCTCTCTAAATATGCTGTTCATTTCCTTCAGTTCAATTTTTTAATCAATCTTAGTACAATAAGTAAATTTTATATTCATGAAATTAAGAAGCAATTCAGTAATAATTAGTAAATTCAATACAGTAGTTTAATAAATTCATCACCAATAATAAAATATATCTCTTTAACAGATTAGTTAATAAATTCCCAACTTGCTCAGCATCTCATTCTTTTACAATTACCTTAGTGCATGTCTCCATTTTGAAAGTCACTATGTATTTCTGTATGTTAAGTCTTAACCCTTACTGGAAATGATGTGCACAGTCAACCACATTCGTTGTCATATATGGTGTGAACCTATTCAGATGAGCGAATTCCAATCATTCGCATTCACTGATCTTCCTACCTGTCTAATATTGATGAGTTGTTGTTCTGTCTCTCTCCTAAATGTTCTTAAAAAGAACCTTATGAGAAAGTTTGCCAAGAAATCATCCTACATGATCTGCTAGGTAGCCTATTCTCTTCCTTACTGCCACAAAGTTGTGGTTATTCTATCAATTGGATCTTGATGATATCAACCTTGTGTGCATCCGAGACCTGAGAAGTTCTTAGTAAGTTCTCCATCTCTACAAGCCACAATTTACCTTCCAATATGTAGACACCTGAAAAACAAAATTTACAAAAAATTGGGGGAAATTCCCCTACGGGTGGGCCCCGCGAGAATTCCTCCTGCGGGTGCGCACCCTCGGGAAGAATCCCACGGGACACCCGCAGGATTCCTCCTGCGGGTGTGCACCTGCGGGAGAAATCCCACGGCTGGACACCCGCGGGTTCCCACCCGCGGGCTCCCGCGGGTGGGAACCCGCAGGAGGCTGCCACCCACGGGAGCGATCCCGCAGGTTGCCACCCGCGGGAGCGATCCCGCGGGTGCCAACCCGCGGGTTGTTTTTCGTCTATTCCCGTTTGTTTGTTTATTTCGCTGATATCTCGTAATCCGATTTTTCAGGGAGGATTCGAGCCAGATTTCGAGCTGATTCGGTCTATAAAAAACAGGAATTGAGTCCAGAGAAAGGACTTTTGGACGATTTGGAGCGAGTTCATGAAATTGAGGAGCGGAGCAGAGCCATTCTCTTCCCAGTCAGACGGTCAATGGAGTGCATTAGCGAGACTCCACCGCCATCCAAACCCACATAAAAAAGGGAATTAATCATTATTTCCGTTCTTGTTATTCCTCAATCTTTTTTCTAATTCTCAATTTTCTTTTGTAATCAAATAATTTTGCAATGGAAGGAGAAATTCAATTTTCGGGCATATAAGAACTGGCGACTATAGTGGGAACCTCTCTGTTTACCACAGAGAACTTGGTGGTGCAGTCCGACCAGGTGCGGATCGACTCAATGGTTGAGATGCTAGTCGTGGAGGTTGACCAGCAAAAATACGAGGAGTTCCTATCATCCTTGGATTCGGAGCCCAAGCGTCATCGCCGGGCGATGATTAAACAAGGCGAGGCGTCATCGCCCGCCAAAATTGAAAAGGTATTATAGCCATTCAATACTTACGAGGGATCATCGCCCGTTGAAACTGACAAGACGTCATTGTCTGTCAAGAACACGGCGTTATCGCCCATTTCAAAGTCAAGCCAAAAGTCAAACCAGACCTTAACCCGCTCCCAAAAGAGAAATCTAAGGCGTAAAACTCAATGAGCACGCCTCAATCATACAGAAAGAGTTGCAGAAAACTCTGGGACAGTGAAAAATTTGGGAGCAAACCCACGGATGCAGCCACGGGTTGTATCCCGCGGAAGCAACCCCACAGGTGCAAACCCGCGGCTTGCAACCACGGGTGCCAACCTGCGGCTTGCAACCGCAGGTTGCCACCCGCGGCTTGCAACCGCGGGTGCAAACCCGCGGGTGCAACCGTGGGTTGCACCCAGCGGGAACAAACCCACAGGTGCGAACCTGAAGTTGCAACCGCGGGTTGCATCCTGCAGATGCAACTGCGGGTTGCACCCCGTAGATTCCACTTCGCGGAAGCAACGATGGGTTACGTTCAATGAACACAACTCTCATGTCTCTTCGAGCACGCCTATGGTGAGCACGCAACATACACTAAATATTTTAATCTCTCTATCAGAGGCGCGCGGGGCCCACACAACTACTCAGGCCAGTGTGCACTCCAGAAGAATCTGCAGAAGGGTTGGAGAACAATTTGATGCTGGAAAAGAGCTCAACCCTGAAATATTGCAAACTCTCCAGTATTATGAACCGAATTTGTAACACAAGAGATGTCAAGATGCAAATAGGTACCTCAAGATTTAAGAGAGTACCTCAATTGCAAGAAGAACTTCTCACAAAATATTCCTCACTGCCAATGCAAACAGCTGATCTCAACTGTTCTATCACACTGCAAATGCAACTCGAAACGGTCCGTTTTTTAGCGGATTACCGAACCCAAAAGAATACGGACAGTGAAAAAGGTGTGCTCTGGAACTGATCTGCCTGCCGCCTCATCGCATATGGTTAATAAAAGCAAAAATGTGGTTGGAAACAATCCTTCAGATAATGAAATCACTCCAGGGTTAAAAAAAGTTTCTATTGAGCCAGAGAGCGTGCGTCTAGTAGAAGTCTCTAGAAGGCTTGAGAGACAAGAAAAACGTCACGAACAGCAAGAGGAGACCATAGAAAAAATGAAACAATTTTTAATTGAGTTGTTAGCTCAAACTAGAAAGAGCCAATTCTCGTCGTCCGTTTTTGGTTGGCAGAAAGAAAAACGACCCGTCCAAATAAATAAAGACAGCGAGGACGAGGATGAAGAAGTACCTCCTCATTCAAGAGAGGAAGAGGATGTGAAGGTTATCATCAACCCTCACGTAGAAAAAAAATAGAAAAAATGGAGAACCAACTACTAACTCTTCTTCATCGCAGAAGACTACAAGAGGTGGAGGTAGTCCGTCCCTATCCCATAGAATGGAAAACCGTATCTTATCTTGCAAAATATAAACCGTTGAACCTTCTGTCATTCGACGGTAAAGGTTCGCCGCAACAGCACATCTTTTACTTTCTGTCGTAGACAGGACACCTCATGGGGAATGATCCGATTATGACTAAGATATTTGCGAGCACTTTATGGGGGCCCGCATTTACCTGGTTCATGCAGCTACCCCAAGGAACGATTAAATCATGGACTGATGTAGAACGTGAGTTCTTAGCCCGATTCTTTGAAGATGATACTAAAGTCTCTATACTATCCTTTCTAGCGGCAAAGCAAGAGGAAGGCGAGACGGTTAAACCTTATATCGAGCGATTTCGAGAACTTTCTGTTCGATGCCCACATGGCATGATGCAGGACACTCTGGTGGAAACTTTCAGGCACAATTTGTTAACCGACACTCTAGATAAGATGGGCTCGGTTGAAGCCAAATCATGGAAAGATCTGCTTAAGCAGGGTGAACAGGCCGAAGATAAACTTCGACGCCTTGAAAAACAGCAGTCTGCAACCGGAGGTAGTACAAATAAATCTCCATTCCATTTTTTCTGTTCCAAAGGGAAAGAAAGCAATGACAACTATAAGCAACACAGTAAAGTCACCCAGGCTTCAAAAGCAGTATTCGTTTAAGGATGAGCATAATGCTACTATGTTCAATCTGCTCAGCAAACGCAATATGCTTAAGTTGCCAGAGAGTAAGAGGCCTGAAGAGGTTGGAAAGACTAACGATCCGAATTACTGCCTGTACCATTGGATTGTAGGTCACCCTACAAAGAATTGTTTTATTTTAAAAGACAAAATTCAAGCGTTGATTGACGCTGGAGCAGTTCAGCTCAAAGCTGAACAAAAAAAAGAGTTAGAGCTAACTCGGACATATTTAATGTGGGTTGTTTAAAGGTACCACTTGTGCTCACAACAATTCCAAAGACGAGCTCAGGGCGTTTAATTTAAACCCCCATAACCTGCAAAAAAAATGAATGTTGAAAAAAATAAAAATAAAATATATATATACATATATAATTAAATTAAATTAAAAAAAATAAACTGCCCAACGTCGTCAAGGCAAAGGGAAGAGAACCAGTTTCTCGCCAACCCCATCATACTGGGGGTAAAAAGTATGAATTGCCCAACGCCATCAAAGTAAGAGGAAGAGAACCAGTTTCTCACCAACCCCATCATACTAGGGGTAAAAAGTATGAAGTACCCAACGCTGACGAGGCAACGGGAAGAGAATAAATTTTTCGCCAACCCCACCATGCTGGGGGTAAAAAAGCATAAATTATCCAACGCTGACAAGGCAACGGGAAGAGAATAAATTTCTCGCTAACCCCACCATACTGGGGGTAAAAAAACATGAATTACCCAACGCCGACAAGGCAACGGGAAGAGAATAAATTTCTCGCCAACCCCACCATGCTAGGGGTAAAAAAGTATGATTACCCAACGCCGACAAGATAACAGAAAGAGAATAAATTTCTCACCAAGCCCACCATGCTGGAGGTAAAAAAGTATGAATTACCCAATGTCGACAAGGTAATTGAAAGAGAATCAGTTTCTCGCCAACCTCTTCATGCTGGGGGTAAAAGTATGAATTGCCCAACGCCGATAAAGTAAAGGGAAGAGGAAAAGTTTGGCATTTAAAGCCCAAACAAAATTCTCGACAACTCACCATGCTGAGGAGAAGAATATCGCTAGCCCAACTCAAACAGTAGTTGGTAAAGACTAATTAAATCCGTTGATAGCTGGTGGTTTGCTAAAAACCCTAATTAGATAAATCTCTTGTAACGTTAAGATTTCACCTTTGACAACAAAACTTTTCTCATCATTTTTTTCTCCAGCAGAGCGAGTTCCAAAATATTTGTCAAGTTAAAATCATACCTCTGACATCATAAGTCAAAATCAAATGAGATAAAATTCGATTAAATCTCATGTCATGTTAAGGTTTCACCTCTAACAGAAAAGAAAACTCACACTTCATCAAGTCCAATATTACAGGTTCTGATGAACTTGTTTTTTATATCGAAAAGTATCTCCCTATCAAGTTAACAATTACCTCTGATAGTCCGATTCCAAGACTAAATACATTAACTGTCAGCTCTGTTTAGTCAGCATATTCCTATCACGACTAGATCCTCTGAATATGTTGAGCTCCAAGACACGTTTAATGTCACCTCTGTCTTTCCCTAATCCGTCATACTAGATGTCACTGAACGATTAGGACTCTAATGAGCACGTTAACATAATACCTCTGCTTGACTTCAAATAAATACATTAATATCATACCTCTGCTTATCATCTAATAAGTATATTAACACCATACCTCTACTTGTCACCCAACGAGTACGTTAATATCATATTTTTACTTGTCGTCTAATGAGCACGTTAAAATCATACTTCTGCTTGTTATTGAATAATTGAATAAGCATGTTAACGTCATATCTCCACTCATATTCCGCGAAATATGTTAACAATTATCTCTGTCTACCAAATCCTTTAAAACGTCTGATAGCCAAAAGTAAAGAATCCAAAATGTTTAGAAATTCAGTGCGACTCAATACAGAACTTCGAAAACTTTGGAGGGGGTTATGTAAACACCTGAAAAAAAAATTACAAAAAATTGGGGGAAATTTCCCCGCGGGTGGGCCCCGAGGGAATTCCTCCCGCGGGTGTGCACCCTCGGGAGAAATCCCATGGGTGGACACCCGCGGGAGTTCCTCCCACGGGTGGGAACCCGCGGGAGGCTCCCGCGGGTGGGCACCCGCGGGAGCGATCCCGTGGGTGGGCACCTGCGGGAGAGCTTCCGCAGGTGCCAACCCGCGGGTTGTTTTCCGTCTATTCCCGTTTGTTTGTTTATTTCGCTGATATCTCGTGATCCGATTTTTCAGGGAGGATTCAAGCCAGATTTCGAACTGATTCGGTCTATAAAAGACATGAATTGAGTCCAGAGAAAGGACTTTTGGACGATTTGGAGTGAGTTCGTGAAATTGAGGAGCAGAGCAGAGTCATCCCCTTCCCAGTCAGGCGGTCAATGGAGTGCATTAGTGAGGCTCCACCGCCACCCGAACCCACATAAAAAAGGGAATCAATCAATATTCATGTTCTTGTTATTCCTCAATCTTTTTTGTAATTCTCAATTTTCTTTTGTAATCAAATAATTTTGCAATGGAAGGAGAAATTCAATTTTCGGGCATACACAATACTCTCACTGTCTCAAAGAAAGTAGATGGATAAGTATAAGTATGTTTGAAGTCAGAAATTAATCTAGGACGCTAATCCCTCGGTGATGCAACATCTTTCCTGCTTTCACAACTTTTGGAGATTAAGAACATAAAATATCAAAACAATTACATCGAATGCATTCTTTTCTACAGTAAGTGTATGACATATTGTAACAAAGTTATTTATGTTTTCATGTATATAAATCATAGGATTATAGTCATACCTGAATTTGGTCCCATTTTCTTCTTTTGCATTTTACCTTACTTAATTACCTTTTCATAGCATCCTTTGTTGCAATAGATACTGATGAAATTCCTAGAGTATTTGTAAAGTTAGTTCCTCTGCTAGTATAATCAAGTCTATACTCTTCTTTCAATAATTTGAGCTACCAAAATCTCATCCAAGTTTGATTTATCTATGACTAAATTTTAAGAGGTGTTAAATTCAGATAAATTAGATTTCAAAGTTCTTACCTTATTTTCCAATTTGACATTAGAAACTTGATATTCTTTCTAACTCTCAAATACTGAGTTCCTATTAATCAATAATTTTTGCTTCTTGGTTTTCAACTCTTTTCAAACCCACTTCTAGTTGTGAAGAGAATTCATCTTTCTTTTTCTTCAACAACTTATATTCAAGTATAATTTAATACTTCTTGAGTTACAAAACTTCCTCATGAAAATTACCGTAAACATCTTGAATGTCAATTTCTTCATTAAAATTGTAAGTATTCTTTTCAGTATGATTGTATTAACTTTACAATTAGAAGATATGAGATATTCTCTCAAGCAAAATTAGAAGATATAATAGAAGAATCAAGAGCAGTATGATTGTATCAATTTTACAAGGGAAACATATTGGAAGATTGTCCATCTCTATGAATATTCATCATAATCAATAACAAGATCAAATTCAATCACCTACTTTGATAGCAATTAAAAAATCCTAAGCCAGAGTAATCAGTTTATAACAAACCAATCACCAACAATTTAATCAAACAAGTACATTAACAAACTCAAATTATCAAATAGATTAACACAAAAATTTTAATGTGGAAAACCAAAATGGGAAGAAAAACTATGAAAAAACTGCACTACAAATATAAGTTTTACAATCACTTATCGCATAACTACTAATCAATAATAGTTCTTCACAAAAATCTAAAAGTATCGATCTGAAAGTTACTAGACTATAATGAATTTAGATCCCAACTTTTAATCATCCAAGTGTTCTGCGCTCCTTCATGATTATATTCAAAAATTAATAATCAATAAGAAAAATCTAAGCATCACGAATTTACCAGAAAACCTATATGATAGATGTTTAGAAATGGATATGAAAATGTTGAAGTCGATCTTTGATCTTGAATAATAAGAACTCCTCCAGCTTTGATCATCATGAATCTTACGAAATATCACTTCAGTTCCTTTGCAAGAGTCATCTACTTCACATCATCTGTCTTTGTCGCCAACAACAACTAAGCATCTGTCTTTGTCGCCAACAACAACTAAGCCTTTTATCCCAAGTATTTGGGGTAGGCTACATGAACAAAAAAAAGAATCACGCTAGATCGATTACTTTGATATTCCTTCTCCACTCATTTCTATCAAGTAATATCTCCTTATTTAAATCTCTAGACTTCATATCTTTGCGTATCACCTCCATCCATATTTTCCTCGGTCTTCACTTCGTTCTTTTAACTTGTATTACATTGATAAACTCCCTTTTTTGAACTGGTGTACTTGTAGGCCTATGTTGCACATGACCAAACTATCGTAAATGATTTTCTTGCATCTTCTCATCGATGGGAGCTACACCTACCTTAGCACGAACATCTTCATTTCTCACTTTATCTCTCATAGTGTTGTCATTGTTCGCCGCAAAAGTTTCTTTACTTCCTCCCATCAATTAACTTAAATTACAATAGAAGTGAACAAGATATATAAAGAAGAACAAATGAGAGGATTTTATACTTCAATCTCTCTCTTTTACAATATAAACGTGGGATCAGTGGCGATGGGATCTATAGTAGTTCCTTTGGACGATCGGTACGTTGAAATCTTCTCTTTTGAAGATATCGACCGACTGTAGACAATCTTCTTGGTCTTTGCTCTTCACGAATCCAAGGCTCTGTGCGTAACTTGAATTCTCTAAGAGGAAGATGATCACAAAAAGGCTTCAAGGCTCTCTCGCGTACTTGAATTGCCAAAGGATCACAAAGAAGATTTCAGATGTCAAAAAGAAGACTCTTGCCGAAAAGAGGGTTCAACCAGCCGAAGAGAAAAAAGCCCCCCTAGGGTTTCACCGAGAAGGTATTTATATCCCCAGGATAATTTGAGAGTTTCTATCTAAATAGAATTCGCTCTCATCAAGGATTCCAATCAAATATTTAATATTGATTTAAATCTCTTGATTTAGAATTCTGATTGGACTTAATTTGGTATTTGGATAAACCCAAATCATAATCTCAATCAATTTGAGATTCTGGTTATCTGCTCACGCGGAGCTTTAATCGCATCAAAATGTGGCGCTAAATAACCAGTGCGCGGAGCTAACGCGGAGCTATTGAATCATCTCCGCGTTTAATGCGAGGCTAAAAATAGCCAGACACGGGGCTATGGATTAGCTCCGCGTTCTGTTGTGGAAAACTCTTTTTTATTCAGAAATTTTCACTGCCAACAGAACCCCCTCCAAAGTTTTCAAAATGGCTTTGAACTTAGCAAATTTTGAAATACTTTGGATCTTCAAATTGGAAACGCGGAGTTAGAATACCAAGTCTCTTTCGCGTTATGCTCGCTTACGCGGAGCTAATCAGCTTCACCTCATTTTCAGTGAAATGAGTAATTGCTTCATTAATTACTCCCGAATTTCTGCGCCGAATACCAAGCGATAGAAATCCTGTTTAAATAGAGCTTCTCGGCTCATCTTCTTCTTCATTTCACCCAAAGAATTTCTTAGAGCTCAGAGCTCAGGCAACTCCGGCAATCGACCGACTTATGTTGACGAATGATCTTCAACTGATCTTCGTTCAATTCTCCATAAATTTTCATCTTAGGATGTCACTCAAGAGGAGTTTGGCTAGACGCACGTTGGCTGGCGTTAATGGCAGCGGCCGTGGAAGTAGACGCGATGGCGAACCAGTCTATGCAGCATTTTCCGAAGGTAAAAACCTTAACTCTTGGGCTTCTAAGAACCATCTTGAGATTTTTTATTGGCTCGGTTTAATCCGGCCAATTGTTATTTCACCGGCGAGATCGCCGTTCTCCGGCCGTAAGGCTTGAAGGAGAAGGAGAAGTCAGAGAGGAACTCTGATCTTTCTCTACGCGAAGTTATCGCGTCATCCTCGCGTTTTGAAGCGCGGGGCTATTTTGATTAGCTGTCGCTTTGAAGCGCGAGGCTATTTTGATTAGCAGTCGCTCTGAAGCACGAGGCTATTTCATCTGCATGCGAAGTTAGCTTAGCTCCGCGTTTTCATACTTAGAAGATTTTTCAAATTTTTGTGGAACTCCTGATTCTTCTTTTGCAGTGAACCGGGTCCAATCTGATGACATGGGATGTAGCTTCTCCCTGATATATCTTCAAAAGCAGGTTATGCACCAATCTTCATCAACGAAAGTAACTCTAAGGAAGCTAGAAGCATATGCTTTACAACATAGTTGCAGGTTTCAAGCTCTGGTTCCTTTTGAAGGAGTTACAAGAACTCTGCGGCAGCCCATTAAGTTTTCTTGAGGACCATTTCTGTTAGATGACAATCTCTGTTGCTTTCCAAAGCGATGGAGATGATCATCCAAGGGCTTGTAGCGCTTCAAATTCAACTTGTGCTTCATTTCAGATGACAGATCCTAGTTGACATTTGCAGAGGAGATCTCTTGTATGTGAACCATGGAATTGAACTTCAACACCCCGCAGAGGAATCTCACCGTTAGGTTATTGATGAATCGATGAATATGTAGAAGCTTTCAGGAGAGCTATAACTCCTTCTTTGTAATCTTTCCTTTTATAAATAAAGGAAAATTATTTTCCTCTCTATCTGTCGGCTTCAAGAATCTTGCTTGCTCAACAAATAGATGGTTGATAATTTTGGTAAAATAATCTAAGGCTCTTTTGCGTAACTTAGATAATTAATACCTGAAGTGATCGGATAAGGACCATCTTAAGTTAGCCAAAAATCCAAGTTTTTTATGAGAACGCGAAGCTAAAATACCAAGTTATCTTCGCGTTTCGCGGAGTTGCGCAGAGTAGTGCGGAGTTAATATCTTTTTCCGTCATCACGCGAGGCTACTAGCTCCGCGTTTTGGAGAGTAACTGGTCAGTTTTCTTCTCCGAAACTCGCGCCGAATTCCAAGAAGCGGTTTCCCTCATTTAAATAAAATCTCTATTCCTTTTCTTCTCACTTCACTTAAGAATTTTCCAGAAACCCTAGAGATTCAGACGATCAGAGCTCAGGCGACTCGAGTGTTCTCTGACTGATTTCTTCCCAATTTCCCGTCGATTTTCCTCAAGTTTCAAGCAATGGCACCCAAAACTCGCGCTACTTCTCGTGAAGCTCCATCATCGGCGACTGGCGCAAGCAGTGGTGGCAGCGGCCATGGCGGCGACGCGCCAGCCCACATTTCGCCTATTGGGGGTAAGAATCTCTCTATCAAGACTCTTTTTAAAACATTTTTAGAGTGATTTGGCTTGATTTTAACTGATCAATCATCCCTTTCATCGGCGAGACCGCCGTACTCCGGCCGTAAGGCTTGGAGAAGAAGAAAAGTCTCTGGCTTTCTTCTTACGAGAAGCTATCGCGTCATCCTCGCACTTTTGAAGTGCGGGGCTATTTTGAGTAGCAGTTGCGTTGAAATGCGAGGCTCTTTTAAGTAGCAGTCGCGCTGAAACGCGAGGCTCTTTTAAGTAGCAGCCGCGCTGAAATGCGAGGCTCTTTTAAGTAGCAGTCGCGTGGAAACGCGAGGCTCTTTTAAGTAGCAGTCGCGCTGAAACGCGAGGCTCTTTTAAGTAGCAGTCGCGTAGAAACGCGAGGCTCTTTTAACTTCTACGCGGTCTAATCTTTAGCTTCGTGCGACGCTATTTTAGCTTCCCGCGTTCTAATTTTTAGCTTCGCGCGTCCATACTTAGAAAAAATTTCTGTTTTATAGAAATTTTTCTAACTCTGATTTTTCTTCTTGTAGTAGGGTACTCGGCGGAAGCTCTTCCCCCATAAGAACTACTTTGGCTTTACTAGTGGTTCTGATCCATCAGCCCAATTTCGCTTCACCACGATCTTGACTGCATATAACCCTAACTTGAGAGACCGTAGGGAGAAATTGATCAAATACCATCCTACTACTGCACGCGAGATCATTACTGATGCAGCTTTCGAAGATGTGAACAGAGAAGCACTAGATAAGCCCGCGTTTCTCTTTGGGGACCAGATGGAGCAATCAGATGCGATCCTATTTGAAGAGGACTGCATGTGGCTATATAACTCTGGCGAAGCTTTAATGTTTCTGCCTGGGATGGATCGTAGCTATCCCCTGGTTTATCTTCAGAGGCTGGCGATGCCTCGGGAGTTAAAGTGGGGACTAACTCAAGAACAAGATAGCGTCCCAACGGGCAAATTTGGTGCACAAGAGGTTTATCAAGATGGCCCCCCCAGGTGTATTACTGGTTTGCTTCCAGGCCGTTTTGGCAAGGAGCTCCCAGTAAGAGAAGTTCCAATCCGCGCAAGAACTTTCTTAAGTGAGTTCCTGGCGAAAGATGGTCAGTACCCGGCCAGCGACTTTAGGATGCCTTGCTGGGTTTATTCTTTTGGCAACATGTGGTGGGCCCGCCTTGTTCAGTACATGTTGGATTCTCATGAACCCATCTTGAAGGAGATTAGTCTGTACAAGGCCATTAGGAACGTCCAATTCGGGTTCCCTCAGAGTGCATATCACTTTTTCTGCTTTCTGGAGATGTATAACCCCGAGACCTGCACTCTTTTTACACCAGTGGGTGAGCTAGGGTTTGCTCTCCATGAGATGTTTGAAGTCTCTGGACTCTCAATGGGCGAAGTCCCCTACGAGGAGTACATCTCTACCACCGAGGAGTTGAACATACTATTGGCGACGGACGAGCGCATCTATGCCACATACTGGGAGATGATGTGCCACTACCGCATCTGTGCTGACTTAGCAAGTGTGCGTAATCAAGGTATCGGCCACAAGAAATGGGCTGATTACCTCTTCGTTAATTTGAACTCTAAGGATAGTTCAACGACTGTCCATGGTCACCCTCCTGTGTACATCACAGAGATTGAGCGCCGCATTGCCAAGACCCGGCTAACGCTTTATACTACTGAATCTAACGAAGGTGGATTTGGTCCTGGTATCTCATTCAAGAGCTACCACTATCAGGCTCAGTCCCCAATATCCAACAGAGGCCTTATTGCTGGATTCCTGATGCTGTGGCTGAAGAGATGTGTCGTGCCGTCGCTGCCCAAAGAAGCAATAGCAATGACTGTGGTATATCCAGCAGTTCTCCTTACATGGTGTGCAATCTGCAACATAGATTGCGGACACTCTGCAATGACTTCATCCCTGCCAATAAGGGCAAAGGTAAAGGGAAAGGCAAGTCGAAGGAAATTGTTCAAGTGAAGACTCCGAATCCTAGGGTGGAGCTTCCTTACACTTATCTGATGGCATGGCTCGTTTTACACTGCCCATCTCTTATGGGTGCTGCTTCACGCCGCTCAGGTGACAAGTGTTATCTTGTGGAACTGTATGAACGTTCCTCATGGCAGCAATATTATATGTCTCAAATCCGTAAGACTCTCCGACAACACCAGAATTATGAGATTTTCAGGTGCTTCCCCGACTTTTCTGGTGGAGGATACGGATTGAAGTTGAAGGATACTGTTGGAGCAAACAATTTACTTCCTTATCCTCAGGAGCTTTCTGGTGGCTTCTCAATATTCGGCCCGGGCATCTGGTATATCGTCAAGACAGTAAATATCTTATCGAACCGTACATCCCGAGTCGTTTTGCTCGCCAATTTGGATACTCCCAACTCTATGTGGGTAATCCAAGCAAAAATCTTGTCCATGAGGGGAACTTGTACGAGGGTGCCCGCGGCTGGTTTCATTTTGCAGCTGGCGGGACCGGAGCTGAATTTGCTCTTCCCCAGAAGTCGTCAGAATTGGCCATGACTCTCAGCTTTTGCATATGGTATCGCATCGCAAATACTCATGTGCCTCAGTTTTCCCTCAACCGAAGCTGTTGCAAGGAGATTGAGGCTTTCTACATTAGCTGCCAGGGTTCTTCAAGAGTAAGAATAAAAGGAATGGAGGAATTCCTTGGTGCCGCGGCTGAACCGTCAGACATCAGCGTGTCTGATGATGATGATGATGATGATGATAATAATGATGATGACAACCCTGATGTTGGAGGTGCTCCCCAACCTGTTGTCATTCGCCCTTGGAGCCCGACTCTGAAACGCCGCGGTACCCTAAAGAAAGGACTTGCTAAAAAGAAGCAGAAATTGGCTCCGGGAACTCTGGTAGCCCCTCAAGAAGTGGCTATCAAGTTCGCTTTGGATCTGCTTCCTTCAACTCTACCTCCAATGCCGGTAGGGGAGAGTGAACCTGCTGGAGCTCCAAGTGTTCCCGAGGTTTCGGCTCCTCCGACCGTAGAGCCTGTTGAGCACCTTGCGGCGCAACCGCTGGGTAGCGAGACGGGTACGCTGTTGGAAACGACGGCAGCTCCCCCTTCAAGTCCGACAACTGGACTTGTATCTCCAGGTATGGCTCTTAATATTTTGTCTTTTGTCTGTTTTTTTTACTTTATAACACCATTTACTTGTTTCCTGATGCAGGCGGTCAGCTCCTCTCGCCTATGCACTCAACTACCCAGGTGGAGTCCGATGACAAGGTGGACTATTCGGGTGCTACTAGCTCAGTGGGTGGTTTGGGTAGCTCTGCTGGTGAGTTTGACGCTGATTATTTCACGCCGACCACATGTCCAGTTTCTTCATCAATTCCTTCCATTGATGAACTTGGGAGTGATGAAAGAACAGAAGTTATTATTGCGGCCGCTGCAAAAGAGGCAACACCGTCTCCCAGCATGCCGTCTCCAACACCACCGGTCTGCTCCACAGAGACCTTCCCAGTGGTCTCTGGTGCACCTTCTGCTCCTCGACCAGCAATATCAACGCCTTCTATCATAATGGCTGTCGAGACACCTGTAACTCTTCCAGCTTCAAGTCTTCCAGCATGAGATGAGGATAATTTGAAGTTCTCGTTTGAAGCTACCTCCGCAACTGGGGGAGCTTCTGGTGGAAACACTCCCTCCTCTTCTCCTGTCGGTGGTACTGCTCAAGTGATCCACACTAGCGTCGGTTCCCCTCAGGTTCCTAGCTCCGCCAGATCTGCGTTGGCCTTATTGGCTCCGCATGTCATGAACCTGGTACAGGGACAGGCTTCCTCTTCTTCAACTCCAGTGGGTGCCGCTCTTCCACCAGCGACATCTTCTTTAGCGCTGCCTATTTTGAATACAGGCGCCGCGAATCATTTTGAGGAGCTCTTCAACTATAGCATTAATGACTTTATGCGGTTGCTCAGAAGATGTGTCGAGATGATCTCTGGCGGCATGGATTTCTTCAGTCTTGGTCGTCCAATGTTATCCAGCTATTTGGACAATATTGAAAGAATTGGGGGACCAGACCGAGCAGCTCCCTACTGGGCCGCTTTAATGCTTTAGAGGAGCAGGTGAACACGTTAAACACAGTTCGCCAAGTGGATGTGGAAGCAATCACCGCCATAGAGATGGCGCGGCTTTGGGTAGAATTGACAGCGCGTCGAGAAGAGCTGACACGTCAGGAAGAAGTATGGTCTCGGGAGTTGGCAGAGCTTCAAGCCAGTCGGGAGTCCATTCTAAAGAGCTTGGAGGCAGTGGACTCTAAGATTGGGGGAAGTCAGGCCGAAATCCTCAGGGCCCAGGAGACCATTGCTAAAGCTCGGGCGGTCGTAATAGCCAACGAGCTTAAATTAGGGGAATCCGTTAAGAAGCGAGAAGCGCTAGTCCTCCAACAGGGGCAGGTTGAGCAGGAAGAGGGACTAAGGAGCCGTGCTATAGAAGACTCTCCTCAATATCTGACTCAGCAACTGGCCATAAATGATGATGTCTTACTTCAGCAGGCTCAACACTCCATAGAAGCAAATCGTCGTCAGGTGATTGACGAGGTGATGAACAAGCTGAAGGTTCTAGGAGATCCATAATTTTGTTTTATTCTTTTATCCTTCATTCTTTTTGTAATAAGAACTTGTTATAAAAGAAATAATTTTTGTAACTTCAGTCTTTTGATGTAATAAAGATAATCATTTGATTCTTTTATCTACTGGCTACAGAATTTGTTTGCACAACAGATAACCTGTCATCAAAATAATTTATTTTTCGGTATTGTTTAGGCACAATTTTCCGATTCATACTGTCAGAAATAAGATTTTAATATGACAGGGTTTATGGGATTTTTAGCAAACCCCCAGCTATCAACGGATTTGATTAGTGTTTACCAACTACCGTTTGAGTTGGGCTAGCCTGTTATTCCCCTCAATATGGTGAGTTGTCGAGAATTTCGTTTGGGCTTAAATGCCAAATTTTTCCTCTTCCCTTTGCCTTATCGGCGTTGGGTAATTCATACTTTTTACCCCCAGCATGAAGGGATTGGCGAGAAACTGGTTCTCTCCCCATTGCCTAGTCGGTGCTGGGTAATTCATACCTTTTAGGTCAGAGGTGCTCAATTGCGCATGCCTAAAAGAAAGATTAGAGGTTGTTCAAGGCTCTCTCGTGTAACTTGAACTGGGCACACCAAATTTAGGTCAGAGGCGCTAAACTGCGCATGCCTAAAAAAAAATACTGGAGGTGATTCAAACTTGAGAACCAAACAGGAGGCGGTTCAAGGCTCTCTCACGTAACTTGAACTGGGCACCAAACTTGAGAACCAAGCACACCAGGTTTAGGTCAGAGGCGCCAAACTGCGCATGTCTAAGAAAAGACTGGAGGCGGTTCAAACTTGAGAACCAAGCACACCAGGTTTAGGTCAGAGGCGCCAAACTGCGCATGCCTAGGAAGAGACTGGAGGCGGTTCAAACTTGAGAACCAAGCACACCAGGTTTAGGTCAGAGGCACCAAACTGCGCATTCCTAAGAAAAGACTGGAGGCGGTTCAAACTTGAGAACCAAGCATACCAGGTTTAGGTCAGAGGCGCCAAACTGCGCATGCCTAAGAAAAGACTGGAGGCTGTTCAAACTTGATAACTAAGCACACTAGGTTTAGGTCAGAGGCGCCAAACTGCGCATGCCTAAGAAAAGACTGGAGGCTGTTCAAACTTGAGAACTAAGCACACCAGGTTTAGGTCAGAGGCGCCAAACTGCGCATGCCTAAGAAAAGACTGGAGGCGGTTCAAACTTGAGAACCAAACACACCAGTTTTAGGTCAGAGGCGCCAAACTGCGCATGCCTAAGAAAAGACTGGAGGCTGTTCAAACTTGAGAACTAAGCACACCAGATTTAGGTCAGAGGCTCCAAACTGCGCATCCCTAAGAAAAGACTCGTACCTCGAGGGATATTAAGAATAGTATTTCTTTAGAAATTTACCATTGATCGGCATCATCATCCTATCGCCATTTTGATTCATTAAGCGATAAGCTCCACTAAAGTATACTGTCTCCACAACAAACGGTCCTTCCCACTTGGGTTCAAATTTACTCTTAGTCTTGTGGGTTAACACCATTAGCCTTTTAACAGCCAAAACCAAGTCTCCTTATTTAAAGGTCTTTGGCTTAACATTTTTATTGAACGTTTGAGAAATTCGGGCTTGATACAACTCAATTTGTTGTTGAGCCCTGAGACGCTTTTCATTCAACGCCTCTAGTTCTTTCAATCTTTGATGATGGCGTTCTTCTGTCGTCATCTTTGTGGCTAAAGTCACTCTTAATGAAGGAATCTGGACTTCGAGAGGTAAGACGGCCTCGCTTCCATAGACCAAAGAGAATGAAGTAGTTTTTGTAGGGGTGCGAACAGTGGTGCGATAAGCCCACAGGCACTCTCCTAGATGTTCATCCCAATCTCGTTTATTAGAAGAGACGAACTTCTGGAGGAGTTTAATAATTGTCTTGTTGAAGGCTTCGGCCAACCCATTAGCTGCGGGGTTATACGGCATTGAAGCAATATCTTTGATTCTGAACTTGTTGCAGAATCTGGAGAATCCCTGACTGATGAATTGCGGACCATTATCATGAATAATCCGTCGGGGGACGCCGAAGCGGTAAATGACATGATGCTTGACGAACTTGATCAGATCTGTCGTTTTCACCTCTTTCATGGGCACGGCTTCGGCCCATTTTGAAAAATAATCGGTTATTGCAAGAATAAACCGATGTCCTCTAGATGACGGGGGAGTTATAGGCCCCACAATATCCATCCCCCATGCTTCAAATGGCCAACTTGCAACAGTATTGTGCAAATATTCTTGGGGTTGATGAATAAAATTGGCATGTATTTGGCATGCATGGCACCGTTTAGCGTATGCCATTGCTTCCGAGATCATGTTTGGCCAGTAGTATCCTAGCCTTCTTATACGGTCTCCAAGTTTTGGACCGGGCTGATGAGCTCCACATACTCCATCGTGTGTTTCTCTCAACACTTCATCTGCTTCTGCTTTTGATATGCAGCGTAGTAGCAGACCATCTCTTGACTTTCTATATAAAGTCTGAAACTTATGGTCATAATAAAATCTTTGGGCCTTCCTCTTTATCGAGGTGGCTTCCTTAGAATCTTCTGGTAATATCCCATGTAAAGTATAATCCACAAATGGAAATCGCCAATCACGGGATTCCAAAGTTAAGCCTGCTTGGCATACTTCTTTATTTTGAAAAATAGTATCTGGATGGATGAGCTCTCTGCTGCCAATAGTGATACTTTTAGTTTCACCTGGCGGGATCGCCAATGTTGCAGCTAATGCGGCAAGGGCATCCGCATATACATTCTCATTCCGAGGTATGTGAGAGATATAAAATTGCTCAAAGTAGCCTGCCAGTTCAATGGCTAGCTGATAATAGGGGATGAGGGTTTCATGTCTGACTTCATATTCACCCGTCATCTGATTGACGATGAGTTTAGAGTCTTCATATGCCTCTAGATAGTTCACCCCCAGTTGTAGAGCTATTTTCAAGCCGATAATGAGTGCGTTATATTCCGTCACATTATTCGTGCACGGTTCTGTCAATGAGTAACCGTTAGGTAATATATGTTTATGTGGGGAGATTAGCACAACTCTCACTCCAGCAGCAGATCGTCTGGCAGCACCATCAAAGAACATTTGCCATGTTTGTTCCTTACTGACTGTGTTGACTTCTGACACCTGTTTGGAATTAGACCCGATTGGATAGTCTGCAAGAAAGTCGGTGATTGCCTGTCCCTTTGTGGCTTTTTGAGGGACGAAATGCATATCATATGGTGACAGCAATAATGCCCATTACGCCAACGGCCATTTAAGGATCCCGGTTTTGTCATCAGAATTTTCTAGGGATTAACCCGTGATATGAATTGTTTGCTCAGAAAGATAGTGTCGCATTTTCTGAACAGCGAACACTAGGGCTAAACATTCCTTTTCAATCTGGGTATACCGCTGCTCGGCCCCAATCATTGTCCTGATTAGATAATAGAGAGCATGTTCATGGTCGTGCTCATTATATTGAGCAAGTAATGCTCCTAAGGCATTATCCATGGCCCTCACATATATAAGGAAGGGCTGCCCAGGGGCTGGCGCCATAAGACCGGAAGGTTTGGTGAGGTATTCTTTAAGGTCATTAAAGGCCCGTTGACATGCCTCATCCCATACAAAAGAAACCCCCTTCTTCATAAGTCGAGAGAACTACTGGCATCGCCCTGATGGTTGGAAATGAAGAGCCGATTATAGGCAAGCTTCCCTTGTAACCCCCTCAATTCTTTAATATTGCGGGGAGGCGGCATCTCGCTAATTGCTTTTACCTTTTCAGGGTCGAGGAAAATTCCTTTTGAAGTTATTATGAACCCAAGGAATTTCCCACTCGACACCCCCATAAATGACTTAGTGGGATTCATCTTCAAATGATACTTCCTCATGAGATCGAAGACCATTCTTAAGTCCTTTAGATGGTCCTCTTTATTCTCACTTTTGACCGCCAAGTCATCCACGTAGCACTCTACTATTTTACGCAGATGTTCTTTGAATATAGTGCTCATCGCACGTTGATAGGTGGCACCGGCATTCTTCAGCCCAAATGGCATCACCGTATAGCTGTATACCCCCAATGGCGTTCTGAAAGCTGTATGCTTTTCATCATCCGTGTGCATCTTAATTTGGTTATATCCTGAGAAGCCATCCATAAAGGACATCCTCTCATAACCACAAGTACTGTCTATCATCACGTCGGTGATGGGAAGTGGAAACTCATCCTTAGGACATGCAGTGTTGAGATCCCGAAAGTCGATGCATATCCGGATTTTGCCATTCTTTTTACGAACCGGCACTATGTTGGCCACCCAGTCAGGATGCTGTTCTTCTCGGATAAATCCCGATTTTATAAGTTTGTTGACCTCAGCAACTATTGCCTCCATCAACTCTGGTCGAAAACGCCTCTGTTGTTGTTTAACAGGTTTGGCATCTTCTTTTATATTTAACCGGTGTGTGGCAATTTGAGGGTCAAGCTCGGGCATGTCTTCATAATTCCATGCGAACACATCAATATACTCTTTAATAAGAGATATAAGTTCCTCCTTTTCAAATGGAGTTAGCGTGTCGCTTATGAAGATGGGTTTCGGATTTTCTTCCGTTCTCATATTGACTTGTGTCAATTTGTCTTCAGTGGGCAGATCACGTTGCTCAAAGCGGACGTCCCAGAGAGTATCCATATGCTTAGCCCATGAATCGTCTTGAACATCAATTGGTTCCTCGTCGCTTTCTAGGGCGGCTGAAACCATATTGGCTGTCAAGGACTGAAACCAAGCGCCGGTACTTATATCCGAGTCATGATTGGGTGAAGATGTATCTTCCTTGGTCGAAGAACTCTCTTCTTGTCCGGAGGGTGATGAGGGAGGAGTAGATACATAGCCCAACCCCCTGCGAGTCTTCTGATAATAATCAGGGCTCCTTCTTCTCGGTCTGAACGAGGGTATAAGGTTCCGTCGCCCTTTTCCAAAGTTCAATCCCGGTTTCTGGATAAAATTATAACACATCTTCTCCATCATCTGCCGGGATTTTTGTTCATACAGGTGAAATTGGGGTGATGTTTGCTCATCACTTTCACTGCTTTGTTTTCGCCGGGGTAACGTAATTATCCTGCCGAACATAATCGGCTTTTGGGATCCTCTCCGAGGAGGCACTTCGAAGTAGTGACCTTTTTCCTCAGCTATTTTAGAGCGGTAGAGGAGGGATGACCTAAGTGGCAAATGATATGCCGCCAGAACTTCAAGTTCGGATATGCCATCCACTTCAGTGGAAGTACAAGAGGGTTCGGACTCAGTAGCTATAGCATGCTCGTAGACTAACTTTACGTCTTCATTAATAACCCATTCACTCTCTATTACATCCACTATATTATCAAGACTCAAATTAAAATCTAGGTGAGGGTTGATTTCATAATCACCCCCATCATCTTCTCCAGGAAGCTCGTACTCAGTGTCGGCTTCATTGCCATTGTCCTCGGGCTTTGGAGGTTCGTTAAGATCGCCATTGGAGACTTCATGGGTTGGTTTATAAAGTGCAGCATCCGTGAAGTAATTCTCCAACCCTTTGAATGGCTGCTTGTCGGCAATTAGTGTCCGGACCTCTCCTTCCTCATCACAATATTTCATGCATGGTGGAGAGTCGACGGGACTATCATGTGAGCGTGGATCCAAGGCCGCCCCAACAAAATGTTGTATGAGGTATCTGCATCAATAACGTAGCATGTAGTTTTCGTCCTCAAATCCCCGATCTGACATCGGAGTCGGATTTTTCCGAGTGGACGGCTATTATTGGCATTAAACCCGTATATCATTGTATTGGTTGGTGTCAGACGATGGAGGGAGATCCCTAACAGCTGCATCAATCTTCTGGGTACGACAGTTAGCGCAGAACCTGGATCAATCTGAATTCGGTCCACCTTTGTGGATCTGACATATCCGGTGAAATATAAAGGCCAGTTATGCTTTATATTCTTCACCTGCATATCTTCTGGAGAGAAGATGATTTGTGGGACATGCCTCCTCACTTGGTGACAGCAGGGACAAGAGTCATGTTCTTCTTCATTGGCCGGCTCGATAATCTGAGCTAGGAATGACTCAGAGTCTGCCAAGGCCTCTCTTAGAGCTTCACGTGTTGATTTTGATAATCTCAACAATTCGTAAAGCGTTACTCGTACTGGGATATTCGCCAACTGAGCAATTATGTCAAACTTGAAGGTAGTCTCGCAGGCTCCTTCCTCTCTAATAGGACTCTTCTGGAAGCGAAGTCCTTTCTGTTTTGCGGGCTTTGCGGGTTCCGCATAGATGTCTTTCGAATCTACTCTAGTGTAGTCCTTAAGATATGTCTTCCCAGACCGAGTACCGGAAGGGCCTGCCCAATCTTGATGAGTGGCCATAGTTTCGGGTTCTTCTTTATAATCTGTGAAGGCTCCCGAAGCTATATATTCTTCCTTTATATCTGCAAAAATGGCATTAACAGTCCGCTTTTTCCCTTGACCTCTTGTAGTAGTCCATTGCTCATCCTCTAGCAAATCGGGATGAACCCACATGACTTCCCCCTTTTGGGTCGTCACAGGGACAAGTCCTTCTTGGGCTTTGTTATGAGGATCAAGGTTCTTCGTGACCATCTTACCCTTTGGGATTGGGGTCACTCCTGCGGGGAACTCGTGGGTTCCAACCACTATGGTTGCCATATTGGCAGTAACCTTCTTCTGCTCTTCCTTAAGCATCAGAACTCCCGCTTCTATTAGTGCTTGGATTCTGTTCTTAAGGGAAAAACAATCCCTAGTAGGGTGCCCAACATTCCGGTGATAGAGACAGTAGTTGGGATCTTTAGTCTTACCAGCGTCTTCTGGCTTCTTTTTTAGTATTTCCTTCTTCTGGAGCAAGCGAAAGAGGATAGGCGTCTATTCCGCCTTGAAAGTATAATTTCTCTCCTGCTGCGGTCTATTTTGCCTTGGGCCCTGCTGGTTTTGGGGCTTCGGCTTTGGTGGAGGGTTGGAATTCTAAGGAGCAGCTTCTAATGCCATCACTGCTTTTCCTTTATTCTTATTGCTGCTATTCTGGGTATATGACTTACTACCCCCAACACTTCTTGATCCACGAGATTTTTCAACTCGACGAATCAAATCCTCAGCTTGCTCTCCCTGTTTGAGCAGATCCCTCCATGTCTTAAACTCTACGGCCCCCATTTTTAGAAGCACATTGGTCTTAAGATTGTGTCGACAAGTTTCGACAAGAGTTTCCTGGACCATTCCGTATTTGCAATGCACGGACTTCTCCCGGAACCTTTCTATAAATTCTTTAACTGTTTCTTGTTCCCCTTGTCTAGTTGCAAGGAGGGAATGAACCGTAATCTCGATATCATCCTCGAAGAAACGTGAGAGAAATAATTTCTCTACATCTAACCAGGTATTAATAGTACCTGGGGGCAGCTGCATGAACCAAGTAAAGGCAGGCCCTTGCAGAGTACTTGCGAATACTTTGGTCATGATGGGGTCATTACCCATCAAATGTCCTGCTTAGGACAAGAAGTAATATATATGCTAACTGGGCGATCCCTTCCCGTCATATGGCTCTAATTTGAGCGGCTTGTACTTCTGTGGGTATGGTATCGTATCCCATTTAGGAGGATACGGTCTTGAAACCCCTGCCTCTTTTAACTCCTTTTTACGCATCAAAGCTTCGAGTTGATTCTGTAATTTTTCAATCTTTTCTCCATGCGGATCATAGAAAGAAAATCTATCCTCGTCCTCGTGCATCGAGTGAGCTTTCTCCTCCTGTTCTTCTTCATTTGGAGTTTCTTTGCCCTTTTTGGCATTCTCCTCAACAAATCTCGATAGCATGACTTTAAGGTCTTCAATCGTTTTTTGCTGCTCTCGAATCATTCTTTCTTGAGCTTCAAATCTCTGATTGATATCATCAGATTTATCTGCCATGTACGATGCTGACTTCTGTAGTCGAGACGACGCAGAGGAACGAGTCAAGGCTATGGCTGAATTATCACTGTCCTCATCGTAAGAACCCCTTGCAAGCCCCTTATAATTTCGAGGCGGGACGACTCCTGATTTTAGTCGAGTAACACGATGAGGTTCTTCATCGCTCGATTCTGAATCATC